>JARHVA010008457.1:252500-287500 GCA_037957365.1 Torreya grandis
CCAATACCTCTAATGTCTTTGAAAAATATCAAATAATAAATAATGTATCATATATCCATGTCATAAATAATCAAAATACAATCTTAAAATTTCACAAATTAACCACTTAAATTAGCTAGTTTGATTTAGTTTTTAAATTTTATATAGAATCAACCCATTTGATACTAAATCAACCCTATATTTTATTCATGATACTAAATATTCCAATTCTCTTTCTAACTAGATTATCCTATTAAATACATCATCAACCATCTTATTTCTTTATGACACTATATCAACCCTATTATATGCAGTCAGCCTCATTTTATGATACTACATCGGGAAGCTAAGTCGATCATGTCATACATGGTTGACTTTTTTTCCCCTACCAACTAAGTTGACATACTACAACATAATCTTCCATCCATTAGCATACTAAATTGACCCACTACTACATAGTCATCCCTCTCTTTTTGGCTCACCTTATGGACTAAATCAACCAAGTTGACTCTATTATTTCATAATGGTGACTTTTTCACCATTTACCACAAATGCCTTAAGTACTTATTGGTTTGAATTCTTCTTACCCAATACCATGTTTTACCACTAGTTTACCTACAAATTTATTATGGTTTATTTTGGTTCCTAAACTTTTCCTACCCATAAATTTTCTATTTTAGCTTAATTTCAAATTAAAATATTAAAAAAATTGAAATTCCTAATGGCTTACCTATGCTACACTCGATGTGGTTGCAATGAATCTTCCCCATATTATCTATGATATCCTCACCATGATGGCTCTCTGGTCTCCAACTAGGTCTCTTAGAACTCTATTTTCTCATAATAGTAAAAATAACACATGATTTCTTTTTTACCCTATTTATATTTAGTATTCCAAATCATTTACTTTTCAAATATTTACTTTCAGATTCTGTATTTTGTTCATGTCTTTGTTTCCAATATCTCTTTTTTAAACTATAAATTTTTTCATATTCCTAACATCATAAAGAATATTTTCACATGTTATATGTATATGTTGTAAATATTTCAAATTTTCTCCTTTTTGTTAATTTCTACAGGTTTGCCTAATGTTCCCTATATTGGAAACCTTCACATTTATTTCATATCCTTATTTATCTACAACACTAAGGTAAGTAAATGTGTGTGTTTTTTAATTCTATCCTTTCATTTATCTTACTTGTGTTAGAACATAACTATATATTGAGAGGGGAGTGAATCATTGTATTGATTAATTTCATCCTTTTTAAAACCTTTTATTGTAGATTAAAACTATATGTAGACATCAAAAAACATATAAATAGACACAACACTAGATATACCATGGAAAACTCAATATGGGAAAACCCACCATGAGAATAGTTGGTAGAATCTACCATTCTAATCTAGGCTCATAATAAATAACCTCACTAGTTAGAATGTTTAAGGGAACCAACCCTAAGGAGACACCAATCCCCTAATTAATAGAACCTACTCTAAGAATCACCCACTCCCTAACTGATTACCAACTTAGCTTATCTGATGGCCCCAACCAATTAGATCTAATATGGAGTTACAACTTGAAATTACAATGTTAATTCATAAAAGAATCCAATCTCAAATTCTTTATTACAGGTCTAATTTGTAACTACTCATACTCTGCACTTCATCTCTTCTTCTCTTCTACTCTACCTCTCTACTTCTATGTCTCTATATTTATCTATTTGACATAGTTCATCAATCTCTTACTCTCTACCTATTTATCTCTCTTCAATGACAATAACAATAAATCCAACTACATTTTTTGAATCCTAGATGTCATATATATAATCATTTAATCTAGGTTTTTATACATTCTCTATGTTCACACTAGTTTGCTAACACATCATGCTCAATTATATTGGACTTTATTTATTATATGTAATTACAAGTTCTCACATCTTGAACTCATGCTCCACCATCATTATTCCTTGTATCATTACTATTTCTATCATATACTAGGTTTTCATTTTGATGCACATGCATATTTACATAGAATTGATCGATTACAACAATCAAATACATTTTTTGTATTGTATTTTATGCCTTTCCTACATGTTCCTACATGTTTCTATGCTTGACCATTAGACTTATCTTATCTTCAAATATCAACCATTGATCTTAAGTTTGGCACCACGATCTGATGGTCTTCATTCAAACTGCTCAACATTAAAATGCATCTGTTCAATTTATCTCTAGTAGGCTTACGCACTCTATTTGATATTTATATGCTTTTAGAATTTAATGTTACAAAATTAAAATACATCCATTGATCTTTTTGATCTGATCTTCACAAGCCATTATATATTTAAACTATCATGAACATTATCTCTATATTTGGTTAAACATCGATCACTTTATCCCATTGAGTCCACTTGCTCCATTAGATCTTCATTACATGATCAACCACTCACTGTTTAATCTTCTAACAAGCTCAACCTTTATATTTGATGATCTCTCATGAATGTGATAATTTGAGTTACTGTGTGTCTTCTACACATTTCTATCAATTCCTACTATTAATAAATTTGGCATCCTTGCATTGATCATTAACTAAGTGACTTTAAAATTCATCATAGATTTACTATTCAATGATCTATTATTGTGAAACTTGTTACTAGCACGTCTACTCAGAGGTGCATTCGACATGTTGACTTCACTATGTGTCATTATATCTTCAATGTATGATTAATCACTAGTCATTGATCTTTGAGAGTTTCTCAAAATTTACCTTGTGTAGATTTGACTATGGGGACCATCTCAATATGCCTAGAAGGCTAACTTTGCACCTTCATATCTTTTGCTTCACTTATCCACCTATTCTAAAAATTGGACCATATAAAATAGTAATGATAATGAACAAACCCATATTCTAATTCTTATTTAATCCTTCATGTGTGTGAGATATAATTCCATTAATCTTCTCCCTCAAATTATTATACCACAGAGCTAACTATGCTTGGAACTGCTTAGAAGGCCAACTTTTTTCTTGCATAACTCTTGATGTGCTTCATTACATGATCTATAATATAGTGCATAAGATCCTCTCACATAGGTGATTATATCCATATATTAATCTACTCAAAAATTCTTCACATGTACAAGATATAACATCATAAAAATGCCTACTTAGCTTTTTCTTGCCATCTACAAATTTGACTAAGTTTGGGAAAACACTGTCAAAATACCTGAGAGTCCTAATTTTATCATGCATATCTTTTGTCATTTTATATCACATGTTTTGAGATTCAATACATAGAAACTAAGAATAAAAATTAACAAACCCATATGGTCATTTTATCCTAACACCTTCATGTGTGCAAATGTCGACCTCATCAACATGTTTACTTGGCTTTGCTTGTACCCTTTAGAAAATTTGGCTAAGTATAGAAACTTAGTGAATTTTGTCTGATTTGAAAACTTTACATCACCATATCTTATACTATGCTTCATCACATGGATTCAAATTTAGCTCATAATAACTAGGGACTAATGTGATCACAACCATATGACCAACTCTCTTAGATTCATCCACACATGATAATGGATATTAGCAAACTTCCTTCTCAAATTTTCTTGTCATAGACCTAAAATGTCTAGATGATAAAAATTAACTAAATGAATTCCATTCATGCATGTAAACACTTTAATCATCCTTGACCTATGATAGGATCCCTTACACATACTCTAATTACCATATTTAGCTTTGAGCATCAATGACATCTATAATTCCAATGATCTCCCTTTTACATAAATGACATGCCCATAATGTCCCTTTTGACATTAATGATAATCATATTTCTAATAATCTCCCCATTTATCATTGATGGCATACTAAATGATCTGATATTCTAATATTTTGATCTTTTCTAACATTTCTTGCATTGGCTTATAATGAGTATGAACTAAAGCTATTCCTACCAAACTTGATCCCCCTTGGGAAATGGCACATTTGTCTAAAATCAACTTAGACACATGCACTAATCTTATTTAGCTTTTGCACTTTTCTACAAAATTTTACAGAGAGCATTTTTACTTTTTCTCCCCCTTTGACATCAATGGAAAAGAGACTTTTTCTCACTATTTGTCTAAATGTTTCTCCCCTTTATCAAATAAAGGATTTTGTCTAAGAATTTTCAACCATAAATTCATTAGAAATTTTCAAAAATATGCATACCTAAGTTTCCTTTTCTCTCTCTTTCTATAGATAAAAAAATATTCTATGATTCTCCCCCTAGACTCATGCCCTGTCACTAGGATCTAGTGATGTGATGTAGGAACCACCACTCCCAAATTACTCAAATTGTTCCTTGGGAAGAGGTTTGGTGACTATGTCTATATTTTGGTCTTGTGTTGGCACATATTCCATTGTGACCTCTTGATTTGTAACCTTTTCTCTTAAGAAGTGATACTTGATTGATATGTGCTTGGTTTTGGAATGCATCACTAGATTATTTGATATGTTAATAGCACTTGAATTATCACAAAGAATAGAGATAGGTGATTTGTACTCTACCTTTATGTATTTTAGTGTTTTCTTCATCCACAAGACTTGAGTGTAACATCCCAATACTACCACATACTCTGCTTCTACTGTGGAAAGAGTAGCTAACTCTTTTTTTTTCTCAGCCATGAAACAAATCCATTTCTAAGGAAAAATGCACCACTACTAATGTTTATTTTATCATCTACAAGTATTTCCCAAACAACATATATATATGTTTTCAATGTGACATATTCACTTTTAGGATACCATAGGCCATACTCAATTATGCCATTGATTATCTAAATATCCTTTTCACTGCATTGAAATGTGACTCTTTAGGAACAACTTGAAATCTTGCAACCATACACACTGCTTGCATGATATTAGGTATTGATGTAGTTAGGTATTACAAGTTACTTAAAATTGATCTATACATAGTCTGATTTAGATCAAGAGACTCATGCTCTTTGCTCAACTTGCATCCATTTATCATAGGATTACTAATTGGTTTTCCATCTTCCATTCCAAACTTCTTGAGCATTTCATTTTCATAATTGGTTTGAGATATAAATATCCCTTCATCTATTTGTGTTATTTGTAGACCAAGGAAGAAAAGTTATTTAGGCATAGATATCGCAAACTCACTTTGCCTTTGTGTAGTAAATTTTTAGAACATTTTGTTTTTGATACCACCAAAGATGATTTCATCTACATAAACAACAACAATCAACATATGATCACCTTTTAATTTAAAGTATAGATTATTTTTTGTACATCCTTAATTGAATCCTTGATGTTGTAGGTACTAGTCTAATCTTGAATACCATGCCCTAGGTGCTTATTTTAGACCATATAGAGATTTATTTATTCTACATACATAATCTTCTTATGTTTATGGTTGAAAACCTTTAATTTTTTCTATGTAGGCTTCCTCTTCTAGGTTCTCATTCAAGAAAGTAGAATTAACATTCATTTGATAGACTTTGAAACTTTTATAATTAGAGAATGCTAGAAACATTCTTATGGATTCCAATCTAGCAACTGGAGAAAATGTTTCCTCAAAATCTATGCCCTCAACTTATGCATATCTTTTACACACTAATATTGCTTTATTTATTATAAAAACTCCATCCTCATTGAGCTTGTTTCTAAGGACCCACTTTGTACCTATCACATTCTTGTTTGAAGGTCTTATAGCTGATTTCTTAGTTTTGTTCTTTTCAATTTATCTCAGTTATTCTTCCATGGATTTTAGCCAATTCTCATCTTTATTGGCTTCAACATAGCTCTTAAGCTCAATTTTAGACATTAGAGCAAAACTTACTTGCTACTTGTTTTGTGAAACTCTTCTCCTTATTTGAACTTCTTCATTCTTATTCTTAATAATATTATCTATAAGATGATCCTTTTAAACAAATTTTGGAGTTTCATTTTCATTTATATTCCTCATCCTCTTCATAAGTTGTTTCTTATTTAAAATATCATTCTTCAATATAGATTTCATTATCAGGTTTAACATGTTTCAATCCTTCTTTATCTTTGACATTTATGCTCTCTATAATCTTGTGTATCCTTTTATTGTAACATATGTAGGATTTTTAAAAAAATAAATGGATGTTTTATTTGAGGATCCTGCTTTGAAAATAGAGAAGGAACATATAGTTTAGGAGGCCTATTATGTAATGGAGACTAGAGAACAAGTAAAGGATGATCTTGTCCACAGCGAAAGTCCTATTGAAACTAAAGAACAAAAAAGAGTGGAAAGGGAGGATCAAACTGAAAAGGATGAAATCAATCCAAAAGAGAATACTGAAGATCTTAGAGACATTTGCCAGAATGACAGTAGGCATCCCTTTATGAACTCAGCCAAATGCAAAGTAGATGATATCCTTCAATTTGACTTGTGGATGTATAAGGAAATAATGGGCCTCAAGAAGAAAATGGAAATAATGGAACATAATCAGGAAGTTGATCGAAATAAAATCAATAATTTAGATATGCAAATAAGACATATTCCTATCAAACTAAAAGATTATGAGAACAACCTAAGAAGGCTCATAAAGGAAAGTAGAATGAAGATGGAGGAGGTTACTTCTAGCATATGTGTAGCTGCTGCAAACATTGGAAAATGAGCTAATGAGGAAATAAAATCTTTGGAGGGGCCTAGTAAGAGGACCAGGCAAAGCTCGAGGAAGAAAGCAATGTAAGAGGCTGCTACGTCAGCTACAACATCCATATAGGACACTGTTGTGATTGGAAAGGAAGTGGTGAAGATGATCCTAGAATTAGAAGAATATGGCCTTTCTGCCCTTACTATTCTGGTCCTTTTGGTTGGATGTTATAACTGGTTCCTTTTTTTGGTTCTTTGTTTTCTTTACTTACTTGAGTTTCTAGGTCTCTGTAAAACCTGGGGTTTTTCTTTTGTTGATCTTGACTTGCGGTTTCAGGTCCCTGTAAAACCTATTTTTGATACTGCTTAGCAGTAGGTGTTAGGTTTGTTTTACCCGTGGGCATTATTGATATATCCTTCTTCCTTTGTTTCAGGGTTTTGGGGTCCCTTCAAAACCTATTTTTACCATAATCTAAAATATATGTAGGATTTTATTTGGGTGGAATAACAAATAAATATTCCTTCATCACACCTTGACTCAAAGCTTCCCAATTTGTCCTCCTTTATTTTGATGTAATATTTGCTTAAAAACACTATAAAGTACGTAACAGAGGTAAGCTTTCCATACCATAGCTCATAGGGAGTTTTGTCATAGTTTACCCTTAGTTGAACTCTATCCAAGATGCATACTATTGTTTAGATTGCTTATCTCCAGTATCCATTAGGTAACTTGGCCTCTTTTAACATTGTTCTAGCTATTTCCTTGACTGTCCTATTCTTTCTTTCAACAACTCCATTATGATGTGTAGTCCTTATTGTAGAGTAATGTCTTTTGATTCTATGTTTCTAACATTACTCTAAAAACTCATTTGAGGTGAATTATTCACCTTTATTAGATCTTAAAATTTGATTTTCCATCCAATCTCATTCTTCACCATGGCCCTAAAGATCTTGAATCTCTCAAATGCCTGTGACTTATCCTTCAAAAAAGTTATGCATGTAATTCTTGAGCAATCATCTATAAAGAACATTAATTATCTCTCTTCTTTATATCTATTTGTCTTAGTGGGACCATAAATATTAGTACAAACTAATTCTAGAGTCTTTATAGCTATATCTTCTTTTTTTTGGAATTTGACCCTTGTCTACTTGCCTAGTTGAAATTACTAACAAGTAGTGTCTATAGGTTTGGTTATCTTAAGCATGTGTCTAACACACTTATTTAAGCTCACTTGGAATAGCTTATCAAATTTTACATGACCCATTCTTCTATGCCATAACCAACTCTCATTAATCTTTCTTATCAGGCAACTATTACCATTCACTTCAAAAAGATTATAGATATTACTTTTAGTTCTTTTCCATTTTGTAACTAGTCTTCTAGATATCTTTAACTTATAGCCTTATACATTAAATGAGACCTTATATCCATTGCCACACATTTGGATGATACTTAGAAGGTTATTCTTCAATCTTTCAACATAAAGGACATCATGTGTAGGTAATTCCCATCTATGTTCAAGGTTCCTTTATCTCTAATATTTGTTGTAGTGTTATCACCTAAGATGATAGATATTTCCTTACATTTTCTAAATTTGATGAACTTCTCTTATCACCACTCATATGTTTTGATCAACCACTATCTATTACCCATAAATTCTACTCCTTGGCATGGAGTGCATTTTGAGAAATCATAGATTGATCTTTGACTTTCCATAGTTCCTTGGGTTTTTAATTTAGATTCTTTTTCTCCTTTTTAGAGACTTATGAACCTTTTTTCACATAGGGATTCATGCATTTATTTTTACTTTGTGATTTTGGTCTTACAAAGTTTATTCTACATTGTTTAGCTATGTGACCAAAATTATTGGAATTATGGCATATTACATTTGTATCTAACAAGGGATGAGATGAATTTCTACTTATAATTTTTTTATCCTTTTAGATATAACTCTAAAATCAATAACCCTATGACCAAACTGATTATAGGTATAACAATAACCATAGAAAGATGAGGAATTCCTGGTCATAACATTTCTTTGAGTAGTATTAGGAGCTCTTCTAAATTTTTTCTTCTTCAAGTCTCTCACTTTTGTGTATCCATCTACATCAGTTGCCTTTATCTTCTTCTTTTCTTTATTCTTTTTTTTCCTTCAAGTTTATTCACATCAGTTGTGTTTGAGTCTATCTTTGTATCCTTGTAAAATTTCTCTTTATTTTCCCTTGATTCTCATTTTGCTTTAAAGTTGTCATAGAGGTTAGCAAATGTGATAGTTGTAAAAACTTTTCCTTTTTCATAACCAAGACCTGATCTCTCTTTGTAAGGATTTTGAGAGTTTATCAACTCATCAAGAATGTCTGATACTCCTATCAACTTCAGACTTTGTCTAATTATCCTTTAGCTTTCTCAAGTTCTTTTATTAAAGCTACTATCTCTGCCTCTAACTTCATACACTCATCAAATTTAGATTATAGTTCATGTTTGACTACATCTTATATTATTTTAGCCTCTTCAACTTGTGTCTTTAGGCTAACCATGATCTAATCATACTTTTAAAGACTTTTGGACATCTTATTAATATCCTTTTATCCAAGCTTTTTCTATTTTGAGTTCTCTTTTCTTAGCTTGTATATTTTTTCTAGAGCATAGATAATTTCACATTCTAAATCTACTTCTCCTTCTTATTCATCTGAGTCTTCAAATTCTTGATCCACATAATTTGATCCTATTATTGTGAATATGATTTACTTTTCCTCGGCCATAAAATCACAATCATGATCATCATCAGAACTATCACTATCATCCATTGAACCACTATCTTCTTTTATGTATAGTCCTTTATTTTTTTATAAAGATGTTCTTTTTCTTAGAATAGTGAGGTTTCATCATTTCACTACTCTCTTCTTTCTCAAATTTATTCTTCTTATTATAAGGGCATTTATCACCAAAATGTCCTACTTTACCAAAGTTAAAGTATTTGAAGGGTAACTTACCTTTGTACTTTTCATAGCCTCTTCTCAAACTTCTGACAAAATTGGCTTCTTCTTTATCAGTCTCATCAGATCCAAATGTAGGTGCTTCTACCTTAACTAGTTTGGATGCTTTAAATGTACCTTATCTCTTGAAGGTATATGTTTCTCACATTCTCATCTCATAAGCTATGAATGTTCCATGTAACTCATCAACAATGAGTTTATCTAGATCTATTGCTTCCTCTATTTTAGAGATTTTTGACTCATACCTTGATGGTAGAGATCTTAAGACCTTTTTGACAATGACTAGATCTTTAATCTCTTCTCCAAGGCCTCTAATTAAATTAACTATTTCATCTACTCTGAGGAGGTAGTCTACAATTTTCTCTTCTTCATTCATTTTAAGTCTTTCAAACTTGCCTTTGAACATTTGTAGCTTGGCTTGCTTTACCTTATCATCACCTTCATAGATTATTTTTAATTTATTCCAAATATCTTGTGCATTTTGAAAATGCATCACTGTGATAAAATCTAAACTAGATAATCCACATAAAATAGCATTCTTATCCTTGACATTATTCTCATATGCTTTCTTGGTAGCCTGATTAGTAAGAGTTGTAGTAGGAGCTGTATATTCATTTAAAATAGACATCCATACATCAAACCTTAATAAGGATAAGTATGCTTCCATCCTGATGCTCCAAAATGCATAGTTAGATCCATCAAAAGAGGTACTTTATTTGAGTAAAATCCTTCTTGATTAGTAATTTGTGTTTACCATCCAAGATCTACTTGAGCTGATTAAGCTTCTTCAAAAGAACTAGTGATCTGATTACAATTGTTGGAACACAACTATATACTAAGATGGGGGTGAATTAGTATATTGATTAACTTAGTCCTTTGTAAAACCTTTTAATGTATATTAAAATTATATGTAAAGACTAAAAACACACAAATAGACACACAATTAGATATACCATGAAAAACCCAATATGAAAAAAACCACCATGAGAATAGCTACTAGAATCTACCATTCTAATACATCCTCATAATAAATAACCTCACTAGTTATAATGTTTAAGGGAAATAACCTTAAGGAGACACCAATACTCTGATTAAGAGCACCTACTCTAAGGAAGCACCTACTCCATGAATTAGAACCAACTTAGCTTGTCTGATGGCACCAACCAATTAGATATACTATGGAACTACAACTCCAAATTACAATTTTGATTCATAAAATAATCCAATCTTAAATTCTCTATTATAGGTCTAATATTTAATTGCTCATACTCTGCACTTCATCTCTCTCTTCTCTTCCACTATCTCTCTACTTTTGTGTCTTTATATTTATCTATTTGAATCACTTCATCAATCTCTTGCTCTCTACCTCTTTATATCTCCTCAATGGCAATAGAAATATCTCCAGATACATTTTTTGTATCCTAGATGTCATATATATAATTGTTGATATATATCTTTGTATATTCTCTATGTTCACACTAGTTTGCTAACACATCATGCTCAGTTCTATTGGACTTTAGTTCCTATCTATAACTACAAGTTCTTAGATCTTGAACTCATGCTCCACCACCATGATTCCTAGTCTAATTACTATTTATAGCATATATTAGACTCTAGTTTTGATTCACATGCATATTTACATATATTTGATTGATTATAGAAATCAAATTCATTATCTGTGTCATAATTTATGCCTTGCCTACATATTCCTATGTTTGACCAATAGACTAATCATATCTTTAAATATCAACCATTGATCTTAAGTTTTAGGCCATGATCTAATGGTATTAATTCAAACCACTCAACTTTAAAATGTGTCCATTTGATTGATATCTGATAGGCTTATGCACTCCATTTGATCTTTGTATACTTTCAAACTTTAACATCCCATCTTTAAAATGCATCCATTGATATTTTTGATCTAAGCTCTACATGCCATTAGATCTTCAAAATAGAGTGACTATTATCTCTATCTTTAGTAGACATCAAAAACTTTATCATATTGAGTCCACTCACTCTATTGGATGTGTATTACATGATCAATTACTCACCATTCGATCTTATAACAAGCTCAAACTTTATCTCTGATAAGCTCTCATGAATGTGACACCTAACATTAGTGCATGCCTTAAACACATTATTATTAGTTACCACTATTGATACACTTGGCATCCTTACATTGATCATTAACTAATTGACTTTGAACCATACCATAGATCTATTATTTAATGCTTCATGATTGTGACACTTATCACTAGCACATTCACTCGTAGGTGACTTTGACATGTTAACTTCAATAAACATCATAAGATATTCAATGTATGATTAATACCTAACCTTTGATATTTGAGAGTTGTTCAAAATTTACTTGTGCATATTTGACTAAGTATGGGGACCATCTCAATATGCTTGAAAGGCTAACTTTGCACCTTCATATCTTTTGCTTCACTCATCCACCTATTCTAAAATTTGGACCATATAAAATAGGCATGATAATGAACAAAACCATATAGTCATTTTTTCATGAATCTTTCATGTGCATGAGATATAATTCCATTAATATTCTCACTCAAATTATTCTTCCATAGAGCTAATTATGTTTGAAACTACCTAGAAGGTTGACTTTGTTCTTGCATAACTCTTGATGTGATTCATTGTATGATCTATAATTTAGTGTATAAAATCCTCTCACATAGGGTATTTTATCCATATATACATCTTCTCTAGAAAAATTAACACATACAAGATATAACATCATAAAAATGCCTACTCAAATTTTTATTTCAATCTATAAATTTGATAAAGTGTGGGAAAACACTATCAATATACTTGGGAGCCCTACTTTGATCATGCATATATTTTGTCACACTACATCGCATGACCTAAGATTTAGTACATAGAAAATAGGCACAAAAATGAACAAACCCATAAGATCATTTTTTCCTAACACCTCCATGTGTGCAATTTATGACCTCATAAACATTCTTACTTAGCTCTGTTTGAACCCTTTTGCAAATTTGGCTAAGTATAGAAACTTAGTGAATTTTCTCTGAGTAGCCAACTTTGCATCCCTATATATTTAATTTTACTTCATCACATGGATTCAAATTTGGTAAATAACAATTAGGGACTAATGTGGTCATAACCATATGACCAACTCCCCTATACTCATCCAAATGTGACATGGTGATGTTAGTGAATTACCTTCTTAGTTTTTCCTATCACCCAAAATGTCTAGATGATCAAAATGAAGAATAAGATGAATTTTACTTATGCACATAAGCACTTCAATCATCTTTGACCTCTGATAGGATCGTTTGCTCATCCTCTAATCACCATATTTAAATCTGAGCATTAGTGACATATATAATACCAATGATCTCCCTTTTGACATCAATGACATGCTCATTATATCCCTTTTGACATCAATGATAATAATATTACCAATACTTTTCTCCTTACTATAATTTTTTTAGCTTCAACATTATGTGTTGTTATGTTCTTTATCAAATCACCATCCCCTATAGCACTTGAGTGACACGTGATGAAATTCAAGTGGGTCATATGTATACACATAATATTTTGAAAATTTATCAATTATTGATACTTTATCTCTTGTAGGAACCCATTGTGTCTCAATCCCTCTAAGTGCATACCTTACTAGGTACACTATAAAAGGGATGAATTGAACATTGGTGCTTCATAGTATTTTTGTCCCTTTACTACCACCTATTATCAACCCAACCATCTCCTACAAACATTCCCCTAAGCTTTGATTCCTAATTTTGAAACCTCTTCTAGTCATTTTCTACCTTCATTAGACCTTCCCTAGATTAAATTATTTTTGATAGTCTATGATACAATGTCAGTCCTATTGACCCTATACTCTAATTAACAAAACTCATTTAGGGTCTAAGTCAGTTCTTGACTAACCTATACCATAACCTAATTTTATTTTTTCAATAATGATACAAATTCAATTGGACTAATCCTCTCGACTAAATTTCATAAATGACTAGGGTTAGATCCATATATATAAACACACTCATTTCATCATTTATTAAGGGAAGAGAAGAAGAAGAGATATATCTTGTGCATCTAATTATCCACCATTCTACCTTAGGAACATATCTTAGGGTTTCAATACCTTCTTTGGAGATAAAAATATTATCTTATAGAGAAGTATTTTAGATGCATAGATAGGTTGTATATCCTAGATATTATTTATCCTTGTCATCCTTTCATACCATAATAACCTCTTGTAAAGCACCTTAGCTAAGGGGGAGATTTAAGCTTAGTGGGTTCATCTTCAAAGGTAAGTATTCCTAACTTTGTTTCTCCTTTGTAAGAGTAGATAAATATGCATTTATACTTATTTTCCATGCATTAAGATTATATATACATTGATGTGATTAAACGTCTTATATGCATGTTTAATTTTAATGTTTATCACTCCCACTTTGTGCCACAAGCTTTGGTGAGCACTAGATTAGAATTTTACTTTTATTTTTTCTTTCAGACTTAGTGAATATTAAAACATAAAACCTAGTTAAGGTTTTTTCATATTTTTTTTTGACTGAAGGCTTTATAACCCTCCCTAATGATATTAAGATGGTAAGATATCCCTTGTCTAGGTCTACCAAATCCATGCTAGTCATGACCCTGAATATCTAGTGTATCAAAAATCATAATTTTAAGTAGGATTTATCTTTTTCAAGCAAGTATTGATTAATAAATCAATTGCATTTTCATTTTCATACACCCTCCTTCTAGCACCAACTATTTTTTATTCCAAGATCTTCATCTTGGTTTCAATTATGAGGTTATAAGTATTGACTGAGTTCAAGAAATATTGGGGGCTTAGGTCTTCCCAATTTAGGATTACTACTAAGATAATCTAGGGCACAACATATAATTATGGGGTTCCATTATATATCATAATTATAATAGGTATCCAAGATATGTAGTGCTACCACTAGAGGTCCAATAGAAAAATTCTCACTGACACATAAAACTTCTACACTACTAGCTAGAACAATTATAACATATTAATTTTTAGAGATTTACTTTTTCTCACTTCACCATTTATAAAAAAAGGTAAATATCACTTGTTCATAAATAAACATGAAAAGAGATGGAGGGTAAGGAAAAAATAAAGTCTTGTGATTAAAGTGTAATATAAATGCTTTGAAGACCAAAATGTGCCTAGCTACAATTGCACCATTATATTTTAAGTTTCACAATGGCTCAAGCTTTAGTTCGATAGGGAGAGAGTCTAAGGAGAAAGGGAAAATGCTAAATTATAGGACTCCTTTTATGAATCAACTAAAAAAATTCTATAGTTAATCACACACATATCCTTATAAAATTTAAGTACAACAAAAGGAGTCAAATAACCCAAATAAAATAATAGAATCACATCCTATTTAATGCGTAAAATATATATAAAATCACTAGTTACAATCCTATACCATTAGTATTAATCAATGAAATCAAAATAAAGTGGAACACCTTCAACGAAACTAGACACAATTACACAAAAAATCAATTTTTACATTATTCTAACAATGTTTGTTTGTAAATAAAGTTTATCCTTATAACATTAGGAAGTATTATATATAGAATTGAGAGATGGGTATTGCCTCCAAGAGTAACAATATCAAAATATTATCCATCATGGGTGAAATGATAAAATAGAATCACGTCAGAAAATTCCTCATTTCAATTAGATAAAACATAATTCCATGGCCCACTAAGAAGTCTTAAGGAGAGGTATAGTGTGGATTGCATCCTAAAATTTATAGAAAGATATAAAAATGATCATTCAACAAGGTTTAACCTCTAAAATTTTAAAAATTAATCATAAATGAATGTTTTTGTTAGAGCCATTATGTGTAGGAAGTATGGGGAGAAAACACTTTTTTGCCTCTATGGTACTATGAACAACTAAGGGATAGGACACTTAAACACAACAGGTAGATAACCTAGATACAAATTAGGGAGCATGGCCATGGCCATGGAAATTTTGAAACCCTAACCCCTGCTGGCATCTGTGCGGCCCCCAAACCCTTTGTGCCTGAGTGCAGATGACTATATTGCAAGATCTATTACTGCGTGGAACTTTATTTTTGCTTTGGCATTCTGTATAGCGGATGGACTGCGGACTGGTTTCCAGCCCGAGTTGTTTTGGTTTTGACATGGTGGTTTTACGCTTTGTATAACTTGCTATGTGTGTGGTTGCGTGGCTTTGTAGAGCTCATCTTTTATGGCATAGATCTATTTTTTTACCTCTATTTTCTGGTTTGTCGCTGTCATGCAGACCAATACCCTATTTTGAGTGGATCGGTGTTTTCTTTAGTGATATTTTGGATTCCATGGTGGTGTTTCCTCTGAGTAGAGGGGGTGATCTCATAGACATTTGGGTGGTTGGAATGAATGGTGGCGGCGCCAGATCTGGGGGTCTTGTTGGTGGTGCTGTCAGTCATGGGTAGTGCTGGTTTTGGGATCCATAGTGCTGGTGCATGGCACTGTAATGATGAGATCTTATTTGCATGATGGATGCCTTGGTTTTGTTGGGGGAAACCCCTGTGAGAGAGCTGCATAATGTGTTATCTAGCAGCTGTTGTTCTGAACTTAGCCCAAACTTTTGGGGTCACTAGTTTTCAGGTTGGTTTGCCTGGTTTTAAGGCTATTTTGCCTGGTTTTATTTTGGTCTCTGGGCCGTTTTAAACTTGGGGTGTTATAAGTGATTTATTCTATTGGTTTTAGGTCCCTGTAAAACCTGGTTTAGTCACTGTTTTTAGTGGTTTTGCTTTTTCTAGCAGTTTGTAACGTAATATCTTTCTTGATCTGTATAGGGTTTCGGGGCCCCTTCAAAACCTATTTTTACCTTAATCTAAAACTAAGGGATAGGACACATAATGATTTACTGATGTCCTTGAATACTCAGTACTTTATAAATGAGACAAATTTTCTTGTTATAATATTTTAGAGTATACCTTCTTGTCTTTTTCTTATGTATTTAATTTGAAACAAGTGTCCTAGTCAAGCTCCTTAGGATTGTGACACTTGTCAATTTATTGCTCGATAAAGACATGTGGACCTCATATTTATATCATGGATTTAAATTTATATTCATTCTAATTCATCATTAAATTGACATACATGTCTTTACATTTCTCTTGGGACCCATACTCATGTATTTTTATCCACTTTGTCTAGAGAGAAATGCATGGCACAATGTCACTAATTTTGGCCTCTTAGTCACTTCATTGAGCTATATACTTTGCCACATGTTTATTTTTCATGAATTTAGGCCATTTTTTCTTTTTCAATAGCCTTTTGACCATGATTTGGTAAAACATAGACATGTGGCCTGATCTCACTAGTCTGTTTAGTTAAGCTTTGATGTATGTGCCCTTAGGACTTTGGCTATGATTCAATGATATGTCAACATGTATAATAATCCTATTACTCTGAGGGCTTGAAATATTCATATAATCCTTCACTAGATATGTAGGATAAAAGTTAGTAGGATGATACCACATGGATTGACCTCTCTTATTTGGGAACTCAAGGAACCTCATGACTTCATATTGATTTTATTGTCATGAGTGAGCATGATCATAAAACATGGAAAAATATCATTTATCTAGGTATTAGGGACCTTAATAATTGGGTTTCTTCATTTTTTTAATCTATAGGAATGAAATGTTGACACATGGATCAATATCATTAATCTAAGGGCTCAAGATATTCATATTATATTCTACTATGTCTACAAGCTCTAAATTAATACTACGTTATAATGTGGATGGCCCTCGCTCTTCCAAATGATCACATATGTTCAAAGTATGTGCCTTTACCTATAGGATATAGATGAGTTTGATGTTTCCACATGGACAACCATTTCTCTTCTAAAGGGTTTTTTATCTTTAGGACTTAGGCTTGTTCTTGTTTGTCATAAATGAGTAGGATCATGCCATAGGGCATGATCTCAATTATTTATATGCTTGATATTTGGACATTTCATTATTTTACCCCAAAATAATGAGATGAGATGTGTGGAATAATGCCATTAATCTATATGCTTATAAGGTATTTACTTAAACTATTTGAGTTTATAAAAATGAGTAACTAGGATGAAGAAACATGACATGATCCTAGTTTGTCAAGTGTTAAGATGGAAATAAACTAGAATATTTACCTCAATATCCATAGAGAATAAATATTAAGACATGAATTTTAATCCTATGATTTCAAGGACTCATTAATGGAAAATACTTAATCATTTTGAAAGTCCTTTGTAGGGAATCTAGATGCTAACATGTGGAATGATATCATAGATAAGTAACTTAATCATTATAATTTTAACTCAAGGAATTATCTATTGTAGTTTGAATTCATTATTTCTCTTAAATTATATGGTTCTTCTAAGTGAAAGAGGGACATGTGGCAATGGTTTATGTGAGGAAAATTTCAACAAAATGGTTAAGTATGAAAATTCATTCATATTGTAGGGGGATATTTATAGGTAGACCAAGTAATATTTGTTAAGGTGTCTTTATGGGGTTATAAAACTCCTATGAAGAAAAATTAGCATTGGGAAAAAATAAGTTACCTTGATTAGTCCATAAAGCCATAATCTAAATTTGATGAACATCATTGCACCAAAAGCCATAATAATAATAATAATAATAATAATAATAATAATAATAATAATAATAATAATAGTAATAATAATAAATATTTCCATTTAGACCTTTAAAGTCAAGCATCAATCGAACCACATAAGTAACTATGGGGACACTCAATTAGTTTAGAATCAAATTAAGACTTATTTTGAATTAAAAAAAGTAGACATAAGAAAATGACTTACAACTTGGAATGATTCATTTCAAAATAAGACTTGAACATGAAATTTTAAGATCAAATAGGGTACTTATTTTAAATTATGTAAATGGGACGTGTTGGTCATAACACTTACCTATGTATTGGAGAAAATCCAACCAAAATGACTTTGTGATTTGTAAGAAAAAATAAGAATCAAGTGAAATTTCATTACAAAAGTGTAAAATATGATTAATAATCAAAACATAGATAATCATTACTTACCATTTGTGTGGGGGTGAAAATAATACCTAAACCATCTTATTGGGGAATATGCTTGGTTCCATGAAATAAAATGCTATGATATTTAGTCTTTAGGATGTCTGATGTTATTTTAGATCTAAAAAATTATAATTTGTTAAAATATGGGAAAAGTACAACTAAAAAAGGAAAATTTCCAAAATAAAATAGCTAAATAATTGAAAAACATTCTAAATTTCAAAGTCATTATTTCATTACAACCTTATTGAATTTGAATTCTAGATTTCCTATGAAAAAATCATGTGAAAGTAAATTTGAATCAGATATTGAGAGCAGATGATGGAAGAAATACCATTGGAAGTGAGGTGTAGGCATAGGTAAGCTTTCTTGATTTTTTTTTAACCAAAACCTTAGGCTTTATATTTTGTTGGAATAAATTCTAGGGTTAATGAAATCCCAAATTTATAATTTTAACATGTTGATGGTAGTGTATAAGCTATAGAAAATTAATATTTTTGAAATTTTTATAATTTCTTATATGTTTTTTTTTTTTTTTTTTGGTGGGGGGGGGGGGGTGTGTTTGGTTCAGGGCCATGATAGGTAGAATTATTGGTCACAGGGTGAAATGACTAATATTTTTAGACTAATGATTATGCTTTTACACTAGCGGCTGTGAAATTTCTAGTCTACAAAGATTGGTGGTTATGAAATACCATGATAAATATGTAACCTATTCTCTATAAATATAAATGATTTTGTAACTATCACTACACACATATGTAGTTTGGTTAAAGTATGGGTTGTAAAGATTTTGGAAGAAAACTAACTAATCATGGTCTGATTATAAGGGTTGTATGTATAGTGGATCAGGTTCATGTAGTAGGAGTGGTTCTAAGAGGTGATGATATTTATTATAATATAGGAGATGGACAATAGAGATAGAGAAGTCATTTAGAGTATCGCATAGGTGGGGATAGTTTCTCCATCCATAAAAATTTTGTATGATATTTTCAAATATTGGGATGCAAGATAGAACACTTTATAGTTATCATATGATCCATGGGAGTGGACCATCAATATATTTAGCATCTATAATATTCTAGGGTTTCTAGTGATAGGCATGATAGTTAAATTTTGAGGGGACACATAGATTAGATGCCTAGGAATGGGTAAAGTATTTGATGTAAATGCACTTGACATGGGTGCTAAGTAAGATGTTAGATTGGCATAGGTTGAGAGGGTTACAAGCCTTAACCTCCATAATGACATCATTGGGATCTTATCCTCATAATTTTTGGGGGACAAAGGATGGTTCATCTACTTCACTACTAATCCCTAATTATGTGAATCATTGACAATGATAATCATAATTTTTATTAGGCATAAGATGTGTTATCTTAGACCTAAAAATATTTATATCAAATCTTGAGGTTGGAAGCATTGTCAATTAGTTATCTGACACTCATCATGTGTTGGGTATATGATTAAATGATCCCCTATCATAAGGGTATAGTGATTCAAGATGGGAGACCTATCAGAGCTTCTAAGAGAATAGGGTTGGAACCATTTAGAAATGTTTCATAGGTAATTGGGAGAATTATAGTGGGATACTTGATTATACTATGATACCAAGGCATGCTAGGATAATGCTAAGATGATTTCATCACTTTGATGGCTTGTGAGAATGAAAGATAGGTGTGTGATAGGCATATATAGGAAAAATCACACCTAGTGGAGAGATTTCCATAATATTTTAGGATACAATACATATCAAATATAGACATCCCCTATGTTTTTACATAGTGGAGTGAGAAGTTAGGGATGCACAACTTAGATGACTAGGGTGGAAATTTTTATTTCAGGTACTCCTATTACCACATTATCTAGTGATAAGAAATGAGGAGGAGGATACGTCATTAAGTATCCTATATTAGGATATTGGGGTGAATTTTAGGTCCTTACACTAGTAATATATGAAACACCATATGGTTACCAATAGTATAAATAAAAACCATAGCCACAGTCATAGCCTTAACAATAGTAGTAGCTAGTAGTATCTACAAGAGAGGGAAGGGAGGTAGGAGTAGGATCAGGGGGTAAATGTACCTATAAGAGTTAATCCCATGGTATAGATTGAGTAAAAGGAATATATGAGCTCTAATGAGGACTCATATTCAAAATGGAATGATTTGGATATAGGCAATTCAGTGTTTTATTTGATTTTTACCATAGTTCAGTATGTTTCACTTACTTTATTGAATGTATTTACTCTATGATTGAATGTATAGCTTAAATGTGTGAGTTATTTAGTTTCATACTATATTTTATAGTGGAGGATATTGATTAGAGATACCCTGGTGGACTTTATCCATGTAACTTTAAGCCTTAGCAAGGAGTAGATCTTTATTGATCTAAATCTACCTATAAGTGTGGGTAAACACACTAATGTGTTTTATATTTCCAATAATGAGTGAAAAAACTCATTCAGTAGATATAATAGATCACTAAATTACATGCTAAGGTTACTTAATTAGACTCTTAGGTAAATAATTTTAAGAACTTATTCATGGTGAGAGGTGGGTATGCCTCATTTAACTAACATACCATAGGAGTAGAGGCTTCTTAGATGGGGAAACCCACATAAAACATGGGATAATGAGACAAATTTTCTACCAACATATATCTATAAATTCTCAAAAGAGGTGTATTAATATACCTACACTTAGTTTTAGGTGAAGCCTAGTGGTAGGGTTGACTTAGCACCTACACTTAACACTACTATTTTTGTGATTTTTGATTTTTTAGCGACACTTTCCCTCTCAGTGTGGAGATGATTATATTAAAACTTGATGTATATAACACATTTGATAAATATTTAATGACTACTTTTTGGTTTTAAATAATGTCAAACATCTCTTTTAATTTTTCTAATGTATGTTTTTCAATTTATGCACCATAAATGGCTAAGAACATGATGAAGTGAATTTTTTGAAAAATGTTGTGCACATGTTTATATTTGAGTGTTATATAATAATTTGTGAAAATATAATATGATGAATGTTTAAAAAATATGAATGAACATACAACTATTTTTTAGGTAACGATCAATCTAGTTTATAGACATGTCAATTGACATTCATTTTATATCATAGAATGAAGGTAAAGGATATAAAAAATAGTGAAATAAGAAAGATACACATCAAAATTCCATAAGGAATAAGGCATGACTTAATCCTTACTTATTGTGGGATAATTATTCTTCATATTAGGATTATGATACACTAGTTTTATTCACTTTGTATAAGATGACCAACCAGGGTAGAATTGATAAACAGGGGAGGTTATCCTTTTATCATAGACATATAACAAAAAAATTTAGGTATTTTAAAAAAAAATTGGACACCTTTTTTATTGATTTTTATTTTTCTATTTATTTAAAAATAATTACCCCTTACACTTAATATCATGTGATTGTGAAGATGAATCAGCTTGTCAAATATATAATAAATGTAGGTGAGTAAGGGAATCTCCCCCAAATGTTAACCCCACACAAATAGTAAGATGCTTATAATTGAGGGTTAACAAAGTGTGATAGATGTAAAATTTCATATTGATTTGCATAATCTTGATTTTGTATAGTGTCTCTCTTACTCTCTCTTTTTTGGAAGACCCTTATCCCAAACCTTGGCTCAAAACAAATGGTAAGATGTAAGGGCTCATCCTAAGGACAAAAATAAGTATCTAATATTACTGAGTTTTAGCATGTTAGTTTTTTTTCTTAGAGGGAACCGTAAAATGGGGATTCTTCTATGGATAAGATTTTAGACTAGATTTTAGGATATTTTGTCTAAGATTATAGGAAGATACATGGGAACAAGGTATACATTACACATAATAATGAATACAATAATTCATATTTTATTCTTATTTTTAAATTATTTTCTAAAAGGTAAGAGGATAGCAGGAAAATATGAAACAATATGTTTCATTGAAATTTTTTATCATGTGAAATTGTTGCTATATAATTATCAAAAAAGCTAAAATGCAAGAACAACAAAATAATAGTGAATATTATATTAATTCAAAGATGGATATGTGAGATATGCTATCTATATGAAATAAAATTTAATTTTAAAAGAGTTCATAGATTCATCAAACTCTTTACCCTCCAAATTACATAATCAAAACACTATATTATAAAAATATTATGTTATCAAATATGGACCTAACCAATTAGGTCTAAGTTTTTTACCTTCTCTTTTATTTTTGTAAATTATTCTATTGATTCTTAGGATAAAGTCACATACTTGGATAGGGAACTCATGAATTTTATTATTATACTAAAATTAATCTTTATAGGGAAAGACCATTTCCATATGTCATATTGTATCCAAGTGAGGGAAAACAAAAGCTTATGAAAACTAGGTGAGAAACTCCTTATGGTCCTTTACTTCCTGAAGGAAGAGAGAAGATATTAAATAATGGTTTTATTTGTTCCTTAAAACAAAAGTTAACATCTATAATGTCTTTGGTTAGTGTGATTTCCTTCTTAAATTCCCTAATGGGCAAGAGGAAGGCAAATGGTTTTATAATCTAACCTAATGTTTAAACAATAGTTCCCTCCTTTGTAATGAGGAATGTGTTTATTGTATAGAGGGTTGTATCATCATGTTATTTGGGAGGTTTTTCTTCATGCACAGATAATTATACCATGCCAATATGATGAACATATATAGTGGAATTAAGACTTTATAAACCATAAGGTCTATGATGACTGTAAGTACCAACCCCATGTGGGTTGAATGTGATATTGATGGGTTCATCCTTATCTAGTATACTAATTATTTTAGCCATAAACTTGGTTGATATGGATATATTTATTAAAAAATATTCCTCACCCATTTTCTCCATCACTCTTATGCCATTTTCTTCAAATTTATCAATTCGTGGGGATTTAGCACCCTAAAATCTAAATTTTAAAACACACTTTGTGGTTATAATAGGATATTTATCATTGGATATTGTGGGGATTCATTACCTCATTGTTTATTAAGAGATAATCTATGTTAATCCCTAGTTTTGTTTATAGTTTTCTTGATGAATGGAAAATAGTTTTGGATCACCTTGAGTAAGAAGACCTTTATCAAATGTAATAATTTAATTTATTAGAAGATATTCAAAGGTATTACCTTCATTATATGAATCCATGGATTTCCTATGATCATGTTACAATTTATGTCTTATATATGACATAGAAATTTGTTATCATAGTTTTGGGACCCATTGTGGTTCCAATCTGAATGGACTTAAGGCTATAATAACCTCACAATTTTTTACTAGTGGTGGAGAAGTTCATATATACATAACCAATATTTTAGAGAAATGAGAAATGGACTATATTAATAGTATTAATGTAATCAGCCATTGATATTTTGACATAGTTATTGTAGATACAAATAAGTAAGTATACATCAAGATATCTTTTAATGGCTATTTTAGTGTCTAGAGAGAGGTAAATAAGGTCAAAGATATAACAATCATACCTTTAATATTTCATAAGAGGATACATTTAAAAATATATGTGGTTAATTTAATATTTTGGATGGGGTGTAATATATCCAAGTGTCCAATTCCTAAGGTTTCAAGTAATTCCAAGTACTGGATAGGAGAATTTTTTAGCAAGTCCATGAAGGAAATGTGAGAAAATATATTTATGAAATAAATAAAAGGGTCATAGTCCCCATTGGTTTGTGGTTGACTTGAATGTCATCCTTTAATACATTGGTGAGGAGGGGATTTTGTGATTGATACTCCCTATTAAAAGTAACATATTAGACTCCTTTTCTATTTATAACTCAATTGACACCTATCATCCTAATTTTTCCCTAAGGTCGTAGTTGAGGGGCCATGTCAAGTTTTTTGGTGTAGAGATTGATTCAACATCATGAGTTATATGTAGCAAGGGCTAGTTGATAAGGCTTTATTTTGGTATATTTTTATTATTTAATTATTGATGGTTAGTTATTGGGTTTTGGTAAATGTGTTAGTTGGAAATTTGAGGTGCCACATGAACTATAAAGGAAGATTGTGGATTTACATTTTAATTTCCAAAAACTAGTCCATAAAATTTTGTCATGTTCCTCAAGGAGTTTTTGGATTAACATTTTACACTTCCTATATTCTTGAGTGTCATGATTGATGATCCTATATAAAATACAATACACATTAGGGTCATAATTCCATGGTATTTAGTGTTGATTCTATTTAACAAACCTTTGATCATTTTTGTTTGGATAGAAACATTAGTTTTGAAATTGAGCATTTTGGTTTTGGTCAAATTTTGGATATTTATTCTAATATTTATTTTCACAAGATGGTAAATGGCTAAAATATATTTCATGAATTGTAGGTTGAGTGTTCAAATTCTTCATACCTCAATTATTATTATTGTTATTATTTTTCATGGATTGATTTTGATTATTATTTACAACATTTGTCTTATTTGGTTGGTTTATCACACCATATATGGTACTATTACATTTATGATTAAAAAAATTTGGACCCTAGTTATTCAGGTAATTTTGATTGGTGTTTTGATAACCCTCACTATTTTGGTTACGGGTGATAATTTTCCCATTTGATCCATAGGTTCTATGACTACTATATATGGATACTTGGTATATTTTAAGCACACTTGATAATACTTATTCATAAGATCTATAGGAAAAAAATATATAAATATTCCCTAGTTTATTTATTCAAAGAGTGTAATAATAGATCACATAATTCTCTTTAGTCCATGTGAGGAGAATTGGTATAGGAATAAAGTACTTGTCACCACCTTGAAATAAAGTGGGTATCATACTCATTATTTTATTTTTAAATGTTTATGAACTCCCATATACAAGTTTTAATGAGATTATTAATGTCTAATTCTTTTAAATATTCATCCATATAGTAGTAAAATGAATGGATGGAAGCATTAAAAAGGTGGTCATACTAGTCTAAGTCAATTTATTCAAGACTCTTAAGAAATATTTTTTACACTACCATATCCAAAGGTATAAGATCTCTAATGACTATAACATATGCCTTAACATGTGAATTTGGGTCTCTTTCCCCTTTATATTTATGGAATTCAAGTAAGGCTCATGGCAAGAGGTTCTTTTGGGTATTAATCATATGTCCCCATAGTGTCTAAATACAATAAATATGAGTTGGGGTAACCTTGGAGAAGTGGATTTGGATAAGAATTGGTAAAAACACACCAAGGGTGAAGAACACCACCTTAGTGGGTGTAGTATAGTATGCCAAAAAAATAGTTATCTCACTAGGTGGATTTGGATAACATGTGATAATTTATAAAAATAGAGTTGGAAGGTGATGTGCCAAATATAACTTACATGACAAAAACATAAATTGGTGGCATACTAGTTGATATGAATTTACGAATATTTATGGGTGTTGGTGTGTTAGTGACCATATTATTTAGGGCATCATAAGAGAAAGAACCACGAATGGAAATATGAGTGGGAGGTTGACTAGTGGTGGCATGTTTGATGACACCTAATTGGGGAATCTAAAGGTGAGAATATCCCAATGATTTTCTCTTGGTGCATATCTGATTATAATATAAGTGAGTGTGATATTAAGGTAGTTGGTAAAATTCTATCATAATGGGAATATAATAGGAATGACCTTAACTATTGAGGTTTGATGTCACATGTTGGTCAAAAGGACTAGATTGGAGTGAAACTTGGTTGTTCTCCAAATATCAAATGTTACCCACCAAGGTTGGTATAAGTTTACTCAATGTAGAATTGGTATTTATTTTGGGAGTTTATCTTGTTAGAGGCTCCAAAGGGATATGTTGGTATCCCATGATAAATTAGTTTGTGTTGGATGACTCTGAAGGAGTCATCATTGGCTCCTTAGGTGGTGTAAATGTTTTTTAATTAGAATTCAAAAGAGGTGAAGTTTATTGAAATATATTTATTCCATATGTTAAAAAATCCTTTCAACATATTGATCTAGTCTTATCATACCTTTAATTTTAGAATTTTGTAAACAATTATTAGGTTGTCTAGTCACAATTTGAGGCTACATACCACCTCCATTTGTAAGATTAATGTTCTTATAGTTATATTAGTTACTAACATTATTTAAAGTATCCATTAACTCTTGTCTTACAACATAATATTTTGTTTGTATTTGTTTATTATATTTTGAATTGAATGAATAAAAATAATAGATCTAAACTATTTAAATTGATATACAAGAAATATACAAATATGTAAGTGAAATAAATTTTTTATAAATTATCTAAAATTATATAAGTACACCTTCCTAAAATAGATATTATGTTTATTGTTCACTGACCATGACTAGAAACTAGTTGATAAGAGATACAAACTATCTTTCTAAAAATAAGAATTTAAACTACACTAGGAGTCTACACAAGGAGGACATGGACATACTCTAGACTTTTATATTGAATTTGGTTACATCCTAGTTGATTGTGCACATAATTGTTTGATCTAAATTTATGTGCATATATGTTGAGATTTAATGATTAATCATGTCTATCTATTTAGTGTGCATAATACTTTAAAATTACAAACCCTTAATCCTAAACAATAAACACAATATAGATCAAATTCAAAAGGTGGAATAGCTAAACTATCCTTAAAAAACTCACGTAATTTATGTTTTTCCTACATATTTAAAATGGGCCTTAGACTGATGTAATTCTCCTTCCTAGAGTGGGTGTGTGATTTGTGACATTGTAACTATAAAAATATAGAAAAAAATCAATCATTAAATGTTAGATTATGTTTAAACTTGACATCCTTCCCTTGATTTGACTATTATCCATTACACTAGCTTATAATCTATATGGGAGCATGCGAAACTCTACATACTATCTTAGAAATACTCTAAACATCATTCAGACAACCCTAATATTATTAAAGGCACTTATCTGACCTTTTCTAGCAGTATTTGTCTTTAAAGGACATGTAAATAATAATCATTAAGCATCATGGCAATAAAATAGTTTACTTATATGTAAATTTTATAAAATGGAAAGTCAAGTTGATATAAAAATCAATCCTAGCTTGGAGAAGATAAATCAAACTATCCCTTCCACTTGTTAGTACATTTAGACAATTGGGGTCATGACTAATATGGATCCAATAAATCTAAATAAGGGGTATTTTACCACATAGTATCTCCAAAAAGGGTTACAAATCCTATATTTGAGTGATACCACATAATAACCCTATCTAGCTCCTATGGTTTCTAACACATTAATAACAAAGTAAATTAAAAACTAATCCATTGCTCACCAAATCTTGTGGCACAAATGGGGGATAATAACCATAAAAATAAACATGCAAATAATAACTCTACTAAAGTAAATGTAAAGGTAATAATAATGCATGGAGATAAATACATATTTATAATCCAACATATGTAAATATATCTACTAAAAAAATAAGAGCAAAGGTTAGGAATACTTACCTTGAAGATAAACCCATCAAGCCTCAATCTCTCCCTTAGCTAATGGTACATTGTAAGATATTTTTGTGTTTCATAAGGATAAAAAAGATAGGTCAAATCTAGGATAAAATACTTATCTTATGCATCCAAAAGACTTTTAAAAAAGATAAGATACTTCCCTCTAAAGGAATTATGAAACCCTAAGCAATGACTCCTCAAGTATAATGTTGGATAAGTAGATTAAAAAATGAATGATTTTATCTATCTCTCTCTATAAATGAGGTGAAAGATGTGTATATATCTAGATCTAACCCTAAACACTTCTAAATTTTTTTCTAACATAGTCAACTCAATTGATCTAATTGTTTAGTAAATAGAATAGTTAGGTCTCTAAGTAAGTTGGTTGGGCAGACTTAGTCCTATAATGTGATCATTTCCTAGAATAGGGTCAGCCCATTTGACTATGTTTGTAAAATGAAAATATGTTTTATATTAGGTAGGGTATATTTTAGGTGGTGACTTTCTTGGAGGAGTGTGTAAGGGACTTGTGTTGGTTTTAATTTTTGGTATAACAAACAACAATCTTGCAAAACACCAATGGTCTACCCACCCCTTTCTAAGTGTACCCTTTAAAGCATGAAATTAGAGATATTGAGACTTGATAGGTTCCTTAAAGAGAGAAAACATTAGTAATTAATAATTTCAAAAATATTGTGTGTATACATATGCCCTACTCGAAGCTCATCACATATCACATGAGTGTAACACGGGATGGTGCTTCAAGAAATAACATAAAAACACACTAACTAAGCTAATTAAAATTTAAATATTGAAATTAATGCTAAAATGAAATGAAAGTAACTAAAAGTGCCATATACATAGCTTTAATAACCTTTCCTCTCAATGAATATATGAAAATATTGTAGTCTTGATTGTGGAGGGCACAATACCTGCATTTGAGAAAACCTAGGGATACAAAACTAACAATAGAATAAATATGTGTATACTTAGTATGGTTAAATTATCAATGAATAAATATCAACACTAATTAAGTTAATAAAAGTGGTAATTTAGTATTGTTAAGGCATGGCTAGAGCCAAAATACCAAGCATGTAAATGACAAAATGATGGCAAATAAATGTAGAACACACTAAATCACATTGGGGTGCATGTAAAACATGAATGAATAAAAGTAATGTAAAACATACTAAATATAGATGGGAAGGATGTAAAACATGAAATGACAAAAATGAATGTATAATATATTAAATCTAATTGGGAAGCATGTAAAGCAATAAATGACAAAAATGAATGTAGAACATACTAAATCTAGTTGGGAAGCATGTAAAATAGGAAATGATAAAAATGAATGTAGTACATACTAAATCAAGTTGGGAATCATGTAAAACATAAATGACAAATGAAATATCAATGCAAGAAAACTCTATCAAAGATATGTTAACAGGTGAAAAGTAACCCCATGTAGGATAATAATGTTAAATCAAACATAAAGAAAGCATAAATAACTAAAAATGCAATTTAAATAAATATGAAATACAAGATTTTCAAGTGAATATGAATAAATAATATAAGCATGTAACATGTCCTATTTAATATAAGTGAAGTCCATAATGATCAAATAAGAATATGATAGATATATGAATCCAAATCTCTAAACGATGACAATTCAAACATAGTGCTTGTTTTAAGATACAAATGTAAGAAATTACAACTAACTAATGACATGACTAGGATGACAATGAGATTTTGTGGTAAGAAAATGGTGTAAGGGTGTTTGTGAGGAAAACCTAATCCTATCCAAGGCATTACAATGCAACTCACAAACTATAAACCAAGAGGAAAAATCAAGAAAATGTGATCAAGGATGTGATTAAAAAAATCAATATCTAGTAAGGATAATTTAAGGAAAATATGAAGTAGATAAGGAATTTAAGGTGCCGCATGGGTGATGTGAACATCCTTAGAAATAATGAGACATACTAGGTAAGTGATCAAGAATATAAACTATCAACAAAAATGAATTTAGACACTCCAACTAATGAATACAAAGCTTGGGATAACAAGTAAAGTACATAAATCAACCCATGAAGGCTATATTCATGAAAATTTAAATGGAACTACCTTACCATAACGTGTTCCTAGTTCCTCAAGACCCCTTATAGAGTTGTCGATCTACTATGAAGATTAGGTACTTATATGGGAAAGTAGGTAGAATTATAAGTATATGATATAATGAGACATTTCACCCCAATATAATGTCTTATTTCACCCCAATTTACCTAAAATATATCATGAGGATAGTTATGGAGTTTGATATTTGACTAAGATAGGAGATGTGCTACATATAGATAATATCTTTTGGTTTGTTCTAACTTTTAATATTATTTTTATTTTCCTTTTAATCATTGCCTTTTGTTTCTTTTATGATTTGGATTTTTTTATTACTCCTCCTTGATATGGATTCAAAGAACCAAACATGAGCGATATAAGTTACAAACAAAAGATAGCTTACACTTGGTCACTAGGGTAAAAAGACCTAAACATCAAGGTGTCAAAATATTCCTAGACATGCCCAAAAGTAAGTGTGAAATATCAAAATTAACCTATGTGTTCCTCAAATGAAAGGAAGTAAGAGAATTATGGAGATCATGAGAGATCCATCCAAGTAATAAGTTATACAATGATGAATATGCTCATAGTTGATGGTAAGGAGGTTAAATAGTGATATGGAAGGGATGGGGCTATGCTATGATAGTCATGCCACTAGAGAATCCATATTAACCTATAAGGTATTTAACACAAACACTAATGAAAATATTAGTTATCCCAAAAGAGGGGGAAAATAAATGAGGGTGAAATATTCATAAATATACTAATGTAAAGAGTGACATAGAAATATAACAATCAAAGAGATATCTAAGAGCCAAAATATAAACAAATGCCAAATGTAATGTGAAATAAAAAAAAAGAACCCAAATTAAATAATGGTGCTATTGAAATGAAATTAAATTAAGTAAAGTGAATAAAAATAAAGAAACATGAGACAAACATAACGAACAAAATCTATGGTAATGTCTTTATCAAATGTGAGCATGTGAAATATAAGCTTATGTATCTCTAAAGGTTCATTAATGTTGATTTTGTTTGTTATTATATAATGTATAATAAAATTTGGAATCATAATATGCCTTAATGGGTAATTATATGTAGGGATGGGAATCCCAAGATGCCCAAAATTTTGAAGTGATATGTGGATGGCCATTTCAAGATGCCCCAACATGAGATATGGAATGAGGTGAAGTGTATCTATTATTTGTTATTTTATATTTTGAAAATGTTTATATTGGTATAGGATTTGTAAAATAAGTATGAAGATGTTTATAAGGTAAATGAGGACCATTTATTATGAACTTTGGGGTAGGCATTTTAACTAGGTGCTCTTTGGGTTCATGTGACCTAAGAGGTTGAGGATTGAAAAATGAAACTACCCATTATAAGTTGTTCATATTAGCTATCATTTAATTATTAGTGTAGGAATAAGGATCAACTATGGTTTGGATGAAACTAGTAGATGAGGTGGAGGTATTGGGGTAATTATTATTGATCATTAGGTAGGTGATGTTGATGTGATTCTTTAGGTTAGATTTGTGATGCTTAAAGATAGTCTTGATAATGTTTTTTTGTTAGAGTATCAATATTTAAATGTATACCAAACAAGGAATAAACAATAAATAAGTGAATTTTATGACAAGCATCATGGGAATGACTTACCATAACATGCCACCAATAAAACTTATCAGGATTGTACCATTTTGGAGGAGGTTTGGAAGGATCAAATTTTATGGGTTTAAATGGTGGAAATTTATTCTTAAGTTATTCTAGACTCAAGGTAAGGTGGGTGATGTTAAAATTAGTTTAATTTCATGTTCCCTTTTTATTTTGGTGAGGCTTATAAGATCAAATGTTATGATAAAATGATTGGAAAGTTCTTGAGTAATTTCTTGAGGTGATTCAAATTGAGTCATAAGAAAATATTGTCTTTTTTATCTAAGGATTCTTCTAAAGTTTTAAGGGAAAATATCCAAACTTTTTATTGAATAATATCTTTAAGAGTGGTAACAAATAGTTTTAAAAGAGTTTTAGCATTCATGTTATGGTCCATTTTATCAGTTAGGAAATATTTAATGGAGGTTTTCATGTTTCTCATTTAAATATAATGCATTATTGACTAACCTTTTGTATTTCTCATGAGCTCTTAAGATCCAATATTGTTTTAATTTACTTTTGTGTTATTTATTGACTAAAACTAAAAATGATGAAAATATAGATCAACTAGATTCCTAATGACACAAGGTTATTTATATCTTAGGAGGAAGTTTAGTTTTTATTTCATAAAAAAATAGTATAGAATAGCCTTTGTTGGTGTTTTTATGCTTGTGTGATATGCCCAAAGATCATTATTGATTTTAATATGCCAATATATTCCATACTTTTCAATAGTCTTTCTTAAGATCTTATTGATTATTTTTTCAATTTATTTCACTTGATGATTTTCCTATGGGTAGTATGGGTTGGATAAAGTTTGATAAATTTATAACTTAAACCAAAATATTTTAAAAATTTCGTTCTTGAAATATGAACCACTATATATTACAATAGCAAAAGGTAGGGTGAATCATGCAATAATATGTGATAGTGAAAAATTATAAATATCCTCACATGTTTTAGATTGTTGGGGTATTAATTCCACCCATTTAAAAAAATATTTAGTAGATTTAATAATAAAATTTTATCTATCTGAAGATTATGGATTCATTTTTCTAACTAAATCAAAGCCCTAAAATGTGAAATTCCATGGAAATATAACAGGTTGTAGCACATATGATGGAACATGATTAAGAATGTTATGCATTTGACATTGGGAAAATACTTTAGCATATTCATGACATTCTTGTTCCATTTTTGGCCAATAATATCCTTAATGTGAGATCTTGGAAGACATATTTTTAGCACTCAAGTGTCCTCCACATTCGCTATAAATAATTTTGAGTATATAAATTTGTGCTTCAGCTTGTTTTAGAAATTTAAAAAAAAAATTGATCAAAAAAGTGTTTTAAAATGGATCCACCAATGAGTACATATCACATAGCTTGGTATTGTAACTAATTTATATCCTCTCACATAACATTTTTAAAAAAAAAATATTAATATATTTAATTATATATATCTATGCACCACTCAAGATTATTTGCACTTCATGTGACTCTCAAAAATTCTAATGCATTGATAATACATGTATCAATTGAATGATTGCATAATTATTGGATAGTAAATATTTCATGATAATCATTGGTATAAATTGGGATTAAATATGCTATTATAGACATGGAATCATCAAGTTGATTATATTTTTGACATATGATCTCAATGGAGAAATAAGAGAAGTGTAGTATGAGATGTTGGTGTTAGAACCCCACTGGGTTACACAATAGTTACACAATTTTATGTTTTAGGTTCAAATTGTTTACTTATGAAATCATATATAACTATTTGAATAACCATTGTTTGAGTACTAAATGCATATAAATAATTAAATGTAGTAATATATTAACCCACTTGATAATAAAATAATCTATCTAGTTCCAAAACAATTAAAATCATATTACAAGATGAATATTTATCACAAAATGAATAGTGAAAATAATCAAGTACAACATAACACTAATATAATCCACATTTAAGTTATAAATAAGCACACAACCACTACTATCATAATATTCATAATTAATTACAAATCTCACATTCATTGTTATGCTAAATATCCATCAATTAATAATGTATAACATGTTACATTTTAGTACAAATTTAAATATACATTGTAGTATGGAAATGGTATAAATGAGCATCAAAAACATCTCAATGATTCATGAATGTATCCATGAGTATGATCATAGATGATTGAAATAACTAAATAGAGGGATAAGATTAGGTAAATGATTTACCTCCAACCAAAAACCAACTATCTCCCACACACCTCCCCATTGGGAGTAGCCCTACCCTTCATAGAGGGACAAATAGGAACAATGTGTATATCAATAAATCAATAAGAACCCATGTGTGTATAATCATAAATACATACATCAATCACATAGACTTTGGAATATAATCCTCTATCTATTATGAAATTAACATACAAATATGAAATGGAAAGTATAGTAAAATGATAATGTATTAGATATAACATTACTTTGTCCAAAGTTTTCATTATAGAAATAATATCTAAGGATATGAGTCAATTCCACTGACACAAAAATCTCTTTTACTAATTCATGTATATCATATGATATTATGGGATAGTTATATGAGTTTCATACTAGAAACCTCATATATCTATCACCTATTATCTAAGAAAAAAGTCTAATAATTTTCACATATAGATTCAAAGTAGAATAATTACACTTTGTAGCTTACATTCAACTCAAACAGTAATGTGAGGTACAATCAATCATAATCAATAATCTCATTATTTCCATTCACTTAACCATATAAGTGATATGTATAGAATATATATTTGAGCTATACTCAAACCAATCATTCACATAGGTTTATGAAAAGAATCCAAGACCATAACCTAAATTCATATCATAAATATATTTGTATTTCCTATTTACACAATTTCTTATGTATATAGATTTGGTGATATAAAACTCAGTTGGCATTATAAAATAATGAGTCTCAAATAACTCTACTCCTATTTTATAATTTATTTATAATTGTATT
>JARHVA010008457.1:292500-312500 GCA_037957365.1 Torreya grandis
GCCATAATGTACCTTATACAAATAAAGGCATCTATAACCCTTTTATCTTTATACTTAATGTATTTAATGTTGAAATAATAGTTTGACAAAACTTCTAACCTATACCCATAATGATAATTATGTTTGGGTTGGGTAAATATGAACTTGAGTCCCAAGTTATCAATTTTATTCTTGAAAGTCTTTCCCAACAAATAATACCTCCAAACTTTTAAAACATGAACCATGGTAGATAATTGTAGGTCATGAAGAGCATAAATTTCCTCATAAGGCTTCAATTCCCTTAATTCATAGGCCACAAATCAACCATAATTCATAATAACTCCTCCTAAACCATATCCTGATGCATCTATTATAACTACAAAATGACCATTTGGATGTAGAATCTATAACACTAGTGTTGGAGTTAGCCTCTTTTTTAGAACCTAAAAGGCTTCTTCATAATTATTGGACCAAATAAAACATTATTATTTCCACTGAAGATAGGTAATTATATTATCTATTTTAGATAAATTTGTTATAAACTTCTTATATTACCATAATAAACCCATAAAACTATACACCTAATGCACATTTTTGGTTGTTGGCCAATCCATAATGGCTCTAATCTTAACTTGATCCACTAAAATTCCTTTTGCAAGGATAATGTGTCCTAAGTATTGTATATTTTATTGAAATAAAGCACAATTTGATAACTTTCCATAGATATTGTGCTTCTACAACCACTGTAAGACTGAATTCAAGTGTTTAACATGCTCTTCTTCACTTTTGGAATATATGAGAATATCATTAAAAAATTAGCAAAAATAGATCAAGGTAATCCCTAAGTAGACTATTAATGAGATTCACTAATGTTGTAGGTGTATTCATTAGTCTAAAAAGAAGTATTGTAAACTTTTAAATCCCATAATGAGTCTTGAAATTTGTTTTCAAAATATGCTCCTCTTGAATTCTCAACTGATGGTATCTAACATGAAGATCAATATTTGAAAAGACTGTTGCACAACACATTTGATCAAAAATATCATCAATGTAAGGTAATGTATACACATTACTAGTTTTATACTTGTTAAGAATTTGTTATTAAATGCATAAATGAAAGGTTCCATATTTATTTTTGACAAAGACTATAGGTACATCCCATGGTGAAACACTTGGACAAATCAACCCTTTCGCTAGCATCACCTGTAGTTGTGCCTTTAACTCAATTATTATCACTCTATAGGGAGCCTTAGATTATGGTTCTGATCCTATGATGATATCAAAGGTGGAATAAAATTCCTTTTTAAGAGTTAAACCCAATAATTAAAAAGGATTATCTTCCAAAGGGGTTCCTTAGCTTCACCAATTTCATCCATCTTGACTACAAATTCTTGGCATCCCTTTCATTGTGATTTTTTAAATTGAATGGATAAAATTTTCCTAAGTTTTAACTCCCTCTTATTTCCTTCAATTTGGGTTTGATTTCCAAAATCATTTAAACACTCAATCTTTTTTAGAAAGTAATCATTTTTGGCTTTGTGCCTAGAGATCCAATTCAATCCTAGGATTGCATCATATGACCTTAATGGTGTTGCATATATATTAACAACCATGGTGAATTTTGGAAATTATTTCAACCTCAATAAGACATCTATAAAACTTGACCATGGATTCATTCCCATACTAAACTAACCAAGAATTTTCCATAAAACTAGCTTTTCTACATAATTTACTTGATATTATAGGAGAGATAAAACATTTAGTAGATCTTGTATCTTTAAAAATAGAAATAGGATGCCTAAACAAAGTACCTAATACTTTTATGGGAGAGGCTTGTAATTCTTATTGATGATTATCTATTACTATGAGAATATGTTACTGAAAGTTCCTTATTGAGATTTAGAAGTGGATGAATTATTATTTATACCATCTATCTTCCACCAAGGATAATCCTTAGCATAATGGTTTACTCTACATGTAAAACATTCTCTAAGTGGTCACTTTCTCTCAGCCCAATTAGCACCATTGAATCCTTCTCTAAAACTACATCCTAGTTTCTTGTTCCTTAAAGCATTTCTAAATCTCACATTCTATATATTAAATTAGTTCTTAGAACTTACACTCTATTTATAGATCTTATTCTTAAAGGGGGTCCTAAAACTTATAAACTTATTTTTAAATTTTTCTTTGACCTTTATAAGTTATTTCAGCTTTTTATCTTATGAAACTATCTTCTTAAAGACCTGGTCTATGGTGGATGGTCCATGCACATCCACTTCACATTAAATTTGGAGTTTTAAGCCCATTATTAAATTCATGATATGGAAATATTCATATTTATAATACCATTGGACATCAAGATCTTTGACAAATTGCTCCAAGTATTCATTTACTAACAAATACTCTTGCTTCAAATTCTATAAATCTATTAATTTATAATCAAAATATAGTTAAAGTAGCCATTATGATCTAAAAATATTTTCAAATTACTCCCAAGCAGTGGTAGTGGAATCATGTTCATCTTAAACCTTTTATTAGCTTACCAAGTTGTTGTTTCACTAGCTAGTTGGTAAGCTTCCCACATAACCTTAATCACCTCTTAATAATTTAAAATTTCAAAATAATTTTCAATTTTTATGATCCAAAATTTATCTCCATCACCTAATATTATACCATAAAACTTGGGTGGGTTCACTATTTTCATATCATGTGCAAGCTCTATAACTACCTGAGATCTAGCAACTTGTTATACTTCCTCATGCCCCTCATATAAAGGCACTTCCTATTCATTAGGTTGTTAGTATATAACCTATTTTTCATCTTCCTTTTAATGTCCATGAATATATCACTTTATAATTGCTATCATGTCTTTGGTCTCATTCATGACAGTGAATATATGATCAAGTTTTATAGATTGTTGTGTTGCTAGCTAATTAGGATCAGATTAATGGTTCACATTTGAATTCCCATAAAAACTTTATTTACCTTATGTCATTCTCTTCATTGAAAATTATGAGAATAAATATACATTAGTGGACTTAGGTTTGAGCATTAAACCTTCCATCTAATACTACAATGTTAGAACCCCACTAGGTTACCCAATTTTTTTAAGTTCAAATGGTTTATTTATGAAATCATCTATAACTATCTGAATAACCATTATTTGAATAATAAATGTATATAAATCAATAAATGTATAAATATATTAACCCATGGTTAATAAAATGATCCATCTTATTTCAAAATAGTTTAAGTTAGATTATAAAATGAATATTATTAACAAAATAAATAGTTGAAGGAATTAAGTACAACATAACACTAATATAATACACATTTTATCTATAAATAAACATACAAATACTATCATAATATTAAAAATTAATTACAAATTTCATAGGTACTACTTCCATTAATGTGCTGAGTATCCATCAATTAATAATGTACATGTTGCATTTTAGTACAAAGTTAAAGATACAATATAGTATGGACAATAGTATAAATGAGCCTCATAAATAGATTAGTGATCCATGAATTTAGTCATGAATATGATCCTAAACAGTTTAAATATATTAATAGATGGAGAGAACCATGCAAGTGATTTAACTCCAACTATAGACCAATGGTCTCTTACACAACTCCCCACTGAGAGTGGACCTGTACTTCATGGAGGGGAAGATAGGACCAATGCAGATATCAATAACTCAATCAAAACTCATATGTGTACAATCACTAATACATTCAATAGTCACATAGAATATGAATCTAATCCTCTATTTACTATGAAATTAACATACACATGTACAATATAAATTATAGCAAAATGACAATATCTCAGTTGTAATATTACTTTAGCTAAAGATTTCATTATAAAAATTAGATCTAAGGATATGAGTCAATTTCACTCACCAAAAAATCTATGCTATTGAATCATGTCTATTAGATGATATAAATATATATATGAGTTTCATATTGTCACCCTTATATATCTATCACTTTTTATCTAAGAAATAAGTCTAATAATTTTCACATATAGATTAAAAGTAGAATAATTACAATTTGTAGCTTACATTCAACTCAAACAATAATGTGAGGTATGTTGGGTGAATATTTTGTCGTCAACTAACTAATGACAAAATGGGTATATCAGCCACAACACAAGGAGATTTATGCCATGAAAAGTGTGGGTTTACCACATCTAGATGAGGTAAATCTCTCCTCTCATCAAGGGGAGGTTCCCTATGAATATTTATATGTTATATGTATATATAATTAAGCATAAAATAATACTCGGGGTAGTATAACAACATCCACCTCTCTTTTTTCAGAGATGATGTCCAAGGAACAAGAGAGAGAAATCTTGGTCTTTGACTAATAACATTCCTCTTCTTTCAAGAATGGTATCTAGCCTAGAGTAGAAAATCCCCTGAAGTAGGTAACAAAGTTAACCAAAAAACCTACATAAGCACAAAGTCTTGCGTTGTCTCCTACGATGATTCAAAATATGTGTAACCATAGAGTGAAATGAAGCACAAAGTCTTCACCTAAAACTACAAAGGATAAAAGGATCACCAAGATAAAAGTAGCTCAAAGTCTCTCTTTTATCTTTTAGAAACGTCCTCAGATAATGTCAACACACACACTTTACTTATTAAATCAAATAGATAAGAGATTATCAGGAAAGAGGACATAAGAACTATTTCCTAAATAACAAAAATTACTTCAACACAAAGTCTGAAATAAACCTATTTCTCATTCATTTGATAAAATATGATTTACAAGTTGAGCACAAAGTCTCAAGAAGTGTCTCAATTTCAGCAAAGTTTTTTCTCTCAATTATCAGAGATCTATTTACAAAAGAGGTCCCTCCTATATATAGGGAGACACTTTCAAAATTTAGAAAATATTAAAATACAAAAATATCTTAGTCAAAGATGACTCATCTTTGACTTTGAGATATTTTTCCAAAATTTTTACATGTAATTACACATTAGAAAATTACATGCACTTTTACATGACAAAAGTGCATGAGAAGAGAGGAAGAACTGAGAAGGGGAAAATGGTTCAACTCTTGCCGCCAAACTTCTTTAGATGAGCATCATACATGGTGATAGATGCCTGAATTCCTATACTATCTGGTGCAATGGTGTTCCTGAAGATGACCCTGGCCCTGATTATAGCATCCTTCAATGCCATGATTGCCTTAGCATGACTAGTTAACCTAGATATTAGATTATCCAGAGTTAACTGAGTATCTAAAATGTTGTCCACAGAAGTCATTAAGAAAGCTTTTTCTTTGAAATCCCTCTGAATCATACCTTTGAGTCCTCCAATCATCTCTTTGGCTGAGAGAAATTGATTACCCCTAGAGGTGAGGTCGCAAGGCAGTTCTTTTAGTCGATTCAACAAGCCTGTATCACTTTTCTCACTAACATCTTTGGAAGACTCAAGATCTTCAATCAGCTCCTTGAGTACTTGAATCCTATATATCAGTGATTCCTTAACCTCAACATAGAAATCTTTGCTAGAAATAATGCCGATGGATATCAAGGTATTTTTCTTTAGATCCTTCATTTCCTCCACTTGCTAAGATATTTATCTATACTATCAATGTCTTGAGAAATATGTGAGACAAGGTCCTCTAAATCTATCCTCACCTTCTTCATCTTGTTCATCTTCTCAGCAACCTCCATAAGTAAGGAACTTTCTTGAGTGTGCATCTTTTCAATGTAATCCTCTAGGACTTTTGCTTTCATATAGGTTTTATCTACCTTTTGAATAATAGGGTCATTTATAAAAAAGGCTTTTAGGGTTGCCACTTCAGGGGCAAGGGTGAATTTCCTGACTACTGCAGTCAACTACTCTACCTTGGCCTTATAGTAGTCCTTCATCTCCTTTTCTCTATCAAATTTTTGGACCATGATGTCTATTGCAGATCACTTTTCACACCTTCGTGAGTAACTTTTTCAAGTTCAACATGAGAAATGGAATAGCTGCTCATTTCAAAACCCTCAAGGGTTACGTCCTGTAGAGGTTTAGCTATTTCTATAAATTTATGCCCCTTTTTCTCAACCAATTTTGAAAGGATCTTTCATCTCTTAGGGGCCTTAGCTTTCACCTGCACTATCTTTTTAAAATCAAAGTCATCTGTAGAGATGGCTATCTTATTTCTTTTAGGCATGAATGCTGATATCTAAGGAGGGAGAGAAGAAATAGTTGCTGTGGCAATGATTCCTACAGTTGGTGTTACCATGGTAATGTCTACACTCCTAGTGGTAACAGTGGTTATAGTAGGAGTAACTGGTGAAATTGTACTAGCCATTGACTGATCAAGGGTAGAGCTTTATCTTAGATTGAAAGAAGGAGATGCCAAACTAGGAATAGATCTAGAGGAGTGAAGAGTATCTCCATAAGCACCTTGAGGATTGCCAAACATGAATTTGGAAGGAGAGGCGGCTCCAGAAGAAGAAACACTGATAGGAGATAGAGGTGAAAGAGATGCCATAAGAGACTGAGGTGGATAAGGAGAGACATATGTAAGTGGATATGCCCCTTCTTGAAAAGGTAAAGGCTCAATTATTTATTGTTTTGAGGGCCTATCATCTGTCTCCATTTATTGAGCTGCCTATTCCTAGGAGCTTTGTTCTTCAACTCCCTTAGCCATCGACTTTGGTTCTTCAATAACCTTTGATTTCTTGGAAAAAAGATGATTTTAGGCTTGTGAGGACTAGATGGAGAAGGAACATCACCTTTTTTCTTGGTCCTATTTTCTACCTTCTTCCTCATTTTTGCTAAAAATTTAGCCTCTAATCCTGTAATAAACTCCTTCAGTGTGATCCCTTTGGCTACTAACCAATCATTGGTGTTAGCCAATATTGGTTTGAATCTTTTTCTCAAAGAAGTTAATTCTTTTTGAGACCACTAAATAGGAAGAAGAGGAGAGTCAGCAACCTTCTCAGCCAGGTACCTACTGTTGATAATGTTCTTATCATTAACCAAATTGGAGGGAATATCTGCAAACCCTAAATATTTGATCTATTCCAGGGTCAGCCTGCTATAGTCCATCCTTCTAATTTATTTAGCTATCCTTAGGTCTACCCAGATGTATTAGATCATAGGCTCATGAAACTGAGTCTTCCTTCTAATCATGTCTTTGACACTCTTGTAGTCAAAATTGTCCTTTCTCTTAAACTATTTCATAGTAACCAGTTGCATCTCTGTCTCCATGACCTTGGCTTTGGCTGTAGTCAAAACTGAGTATCTACCAATTTCAATTGGGAATCTAAAACCTAGCTTTTCTAGTTCCATTTTCCTAGTGTGTATGACAACCATTTGTCTACACAACTCCATTAAGACTAGCTTGTCAGAAGGAAATCTATGGAGCATATGGGGATAGCCTTAGAAAAATCCAACCCAAAGGTAGTAGGAGGGAAATTATAAGAACATACAACCATATCCATTGATGACCATTCAGGATTCATCAGATACGCTTTTGTTTTCAAGCTGAGGGTCAAAGAGGCATAAAAATACCATGAAGAAGGCATCATTTACCCTCCTAAAATGACAGATTGATCCTTGTAGTGTTAACTGAGGGTAATATGAGTAGACTGGGGTGGTCTTCCTATCTCCTTCAGTTGTCAAACCTAGAAAGGTTCGCATGGATGCCGTAATATACACCAGGTACAAAGTCATATAGAACTTTGAAGTAGTGGATACCTTGATCAATTACTTGTGAAGAGCGTTGCTGATTTGCTCACCCCAGAAGATGACCTGTTTCCCCTATAGGATAATTTTGATGAAGGGGTACATCCACTCATGAAATTGTGAAGAAAATAGCAAACCTCGTACCCTACTGATGAGAGTAATCAAGTCCCCAACTTCTTCAATGAAATCACTCCTCAGGAAATTCTGTGACCATCTGGACAAGTTGGTTCTAGAGGACTTAAGCCACCTATGATTCATCACTTTTTTTTCCCTCTTAGGGTCCTTGTCATACTCCTGTGCCTCGATGAAGTCAATTCTTAGCACTTTAGTAGCAAGAGGGCACATGAAGTCTTTATTGATAAATTCAAGGTACAGCTGAATTATCATGTTGCCACTGGCATCAGAGACTGATCTAGTCTCTTTGTTGTAGAGTTGGACACATTAGAGGATGAACTCCATATGATGTGCCATTATTGGAAAAGAAGCAACCAGATGAATGTTGCTCTTGATGATTCTTTTCATTTCAGAGCTTGAGTTCATTGCCTTAATTTTGGTCATGAACTAAATCATATCTATGTGACCAATCTCTATATCTCTAATTTCATCGACATTAGAGGTGATTGAGGTGATCATAAAAATGCCCTGGTACTAGTACTTCATGGCCTTTGACTTCTTCAGAGAAGCCTTAGTCATTGGAACTGGTCTTGATTGAGCGGGTGCTGATGAACAAGAATCTTTAGGGGGTACTGCAATCATGATCATGTAATTAGGGAAAAGTGGGCAAATTGGGAAATTCGCACATTAGGTGATCATGACCAAGGAAGGGCACTTAGCAGGGCTAGGTTAGAAATTAGGTCAAAAAATGAGGGAAAAAAAGAGGAGGCAAGAGAAAGAAAAGAAAAAAATGAAAAAGATGAAAATTTTCCCAGAGTTAGAAGAAATCGGGGGAAAAAAAAGAAGGGCAGCAAAATTTGCCGCCCTAGCATGTGGAAAGGCATGCATGCACGAGTGGTGAATTTTGCTGCCCTTACATGCAAAGGAGAGAAAAAAATGGCACAGGTGGAAAATTTTTCCACTTATGTAGGTTTGGCAGGAAAGTGCAGGGGTGGCAAAATTCACCGCTCGTGCCACTTTCAGCCTACATCAACAGTGAATTTCACTGCCGATGCAGGTTTGGTAGGAACTTGTATCGATGGCAAATTTTTCTACCAATTCTTGAGAATGGAAGCATCCAAGTTAGGGTGGCGAGTTTGCCACCCTTAGCAGGTAGGATTTTTAGGGAAATAAGGGAGGGCGGCAAAATTTGCCGCCCCATCATGAAGAGGATGCTGGTCAATGCAAAAGGGGGAGAAAAGTTTGGCAGGAGGAGATAATGGGAGCGGGCCAATCAAACCTAGGGAAAGAGACAAACAAAACAAACCCCAATAAAAACAACTAAAAACAAAGCTTGAAAAGAGGAAAGGAAAAAATAAATAAATGCTAAATACAAGACCTACTTGGAAAACTATGTGCATCGTGAGCTCAAATCTACCAAAATGTACTTTTACCCATTCACTAAATCATCCAGAGGTAGAGGGCAAGAGGAGGAGAGGAAAGAATGAATCAAAATGAGGTTAAAATTAGATTAAATGGGATGAAAACTGACCCTAACCACCTAGTGTGCGTAGCAATAATTGCCATGCATGAAAAATGAGGTAGTGCAGGGGTGGCAAAATTTGCCACCCTTGCACTGGAAAATTAAAAAAAATGTAGGGGTGGTGAATTTTACCTCTCTTGCACGTCCTGATGCAAGGGTAGCAAAATTTTCCACTCCTACATGTTGGAAGAAAAAAATGCACTAGCGGCAAAAAATGTCGCCCGTGCATGAAAATAGAAGAAAAACACTAACTCTAAAAAAGCCAAATTTTTGGTCCCCTGGTCGTATCGAGATCGTAAAAACTTTCACATTTTGGGTAAAATGTAATGAAAAGATGTTATGAGTTTAAAAAGTTGTCAGTTGGGCCAATACGAGAATGAGAAAAACCCATCTCAAAAATAGACTTAGAGAGACAAAAGGTGAAATAGACAAGTTTCGTAGGGGTTAATTCTAAAAATGAGCTAAGCTGATTTTGGAAACAATAGTTGGCTCTTGTTGGGGAACTTTCATTAATCAAATTGATCAATATAAGTAGAAACTAGTCTCTAAGTGCCTTCATCCAAGCCATTGGGCTATGGAGTCAGGCTAAAAATGAAAGAAAATATACAAAATGTAAAAACTATATATATATATATATATATATATATATATATATATATATATATATATATACAAGTGGATTCATCTAAGCTTCAAAGATTGAAAAGCTTTAGATGTTGCCCACTATGGGGTAGTGGGAATGGTGTTCCATCCTGATACTCCAACAAGAAGCTATTCTCACCATAGAGTTGTCAAATGACAAACATACCTCTCCATAAAGAGTCAAATTTTTTGTGCATTCCCTTTGATTCTCGCCTCTTGTCCCATAATAAGACTTGGTCTCTGACTTAAAAATCATGAATCTTAGCCTTTTTATCAAAATATTTCTTCACTTGATTTTGATGCATCATAATCCATCCACCACCATGGTTCACTACTCATTTAGTTTGGTCAGACACATGATTCTTTTGTCGATCAAACTTTCGAAGGTTGAATCTTTGATTGCTTTGGCTAATCTGAGCACTAGTAGTTCTAGAGTGATGGGTATCTCCACATTTAAGCCATACAAAAGTTGGAAAGGTGACATACCTATGGCCCTCTTGGGTGTAATCTTATCCACCCATAAAGTGTCAAATAGTGCCTTATGCCACATTCTCTGATTATCATCTACCAATTTCCTGATAATCGTGACCAGGTTCTTATTGCTTGATTATGCTTGGCCATTTCCTTGGGGGAAATAATATGAAGTGTGGGATAGGGTAATCCCATAATAAAATTATAATTGAGTAATTTTATGTGAAGATAAATAGGTTGCATTAGCTGTTACAATTTTGAGTGGGACCCCAAACTGAGAAATGATATTTTCCTTAAGAAAATTGCACACCACTTCAGACGTAGCGTGCTTGGTCGGGATGGCTTCCACCCACTTGGTAAAGTAATCAGTCACTGTAAAGACATAATCATGTCTGGCACTTGAATATGGGTTAACTGTGCTAATGAAGTCAATACCCCACTATTGAAAAGGCTCTTCGATTATTACTGGCTTGAGAGGCAATGTAGCTAGTTTAGGATTTCTAATGAACTGTTGACATAGTTCGCATCTATGCACCCATTTATAGGCATCCTAAAATAGCGTAGGCCAATAGTACCTTGCTCAAAAAATCTTGTGCACTGTCACCAGTGCAAAAAAATGTCCTCCACAGTCTAGATTGTGGAAAGACTCCAAGACTTTATCTTATTGGATCTTATCAACACAACAAAGAAATGCCCCATCTAGGTTCTTTTTGTACAGACCATTATCCCATAGAACATAGCTAACAGCCTTTAGCTTAACATTTTATTTTTCCTTATAGGAGAGATGAGTGCGACACTCACCATAAGTCAGAAAATGGGCAATTTTGGAATACCACTCATCAGTATTGGTAAAAAAGAGGACCGTAGGCATTCCTTCAATCTCTATTTCTTCTTTTTTTGCTTCATCAAGAATGTTAGTGATCAATTGACAAAGACCCTTTCCCTATATGAGCTTGGTGGGTTTGATGTCTAGATCAAACTCCTAAATCTTGGTGATCTGATTACCCCTCTTCATACCAAACTCCTATTGAGTCAAAATGGACTTCACTATTGTATCAAGCACCAGAACTTTAGTGTGCGAGTTCAAGATATAAAATCTAAAATGTTTGACTGCTTTGAGCATCGCATATGCATGCTTCTCCATGTTGGAATATTTCAAATCATGAGCCTTAAGTGGAAAACTCATAAATGAAATAGGAGATTCTACACCCTCTTGGTTCTGTTGGACTAAAATGGCTGAGAGTGTATGTTTAAAAGCATAACTATATATTTTAAAGCTTTTGGTGTAGTCTGGACAAACCAGGATTGGCATGTGAGTGATTGTTTCTTTGATGTCTCTAAAGGCTGATTTTCCCTCTACCATCCACCTGAAGGTAGCATTACCTTTCATCATATTGATGATGTGGTGAGTATTTTTAGTGAACTCAGGGATGAACCTTCAAAGAAAATTCACCTTTTCAAAGAAAGAATGAACTGTAGTTTTACTGGTAGGCAGAGTAAGTTCCTGGATAGACTTGACTCTTTTCAAGTCAATTTTAATACCTTATCGAGACACAATGTGTTTGAGAAGTTTCCCTTTAGTCACCCAAAAGATAGATTTCTTTGGATTTAGAGAAATACCATTCTGACGACAGCGTTCCAGTATTCTTTATAAATGGTGGACATGATCAAAATGGTGCTTTGAAAATACCATCAAATCATCCAAGTAAACTATAATGAACTTACCCATTTCATCCTTGAAAGTGAGGTCCATCGCTCTTTGAAATGTGGCACCTACATTTATCAGACTGAAAGGCATTCTTTGATAGGCAAAGGTGCCCCAAGGTGTGGTGAAAGTAGTCTTATGCTGATCTACTTTTCCAACTTCAACCTGATTGTACCTTGAGAAATCGTCCAGCATTGATAACATCTCTGAACCTGTTACCATATGTAGAACTTGATCCATGATAGGGAGATGGTAGTTATGTTTTAGAGATAACTGATTCAAGTTTCTAAAATCCATGCAGATTCAAATTTCACCGTTCTTCTTTCTGATAGGCACTATGTTGGCAATCTATGTGGAGTAATAGATTGGGAAAATTATCTAGGCATCAAGCATTTTTTGTATCTTAGCCAAAATGGTACCTGAGATTTTTGGATTATATTTCCTGGACTTTTGCTTCTAAGGCATAGAGTTTTCCTTAAGAGGAATGTCATCAGGCCTGAGTGATTTCAGGTCATCATAAGAATAAGCTAAGACATCTATATATTGGTGAAGTAGATTAGCAAGCTTGAATCTCTCCTCGAGAGTACAACATTTCCCAATATTCACCATTTTAGGATCTCCATTGGTTCTCAAGTTTACTTGATAAAAATCTTGGGAAGAGTTTGAATCTGTTTGTTGTTATTTGATGAACCTGTCATGGTTATCAAACAATTTTTCTAGAGAAACCAGGCCTTTGGGAATCTTATTCCCCTTAAGTTGCAAGAAATCTTCACCTATGTTCACATTCGATTCAAAAGTTGCTTCATGTTCCTGAAGTTCACTACCTTCAAAATGTAATTGTTCGAAGCTATTTTTTTGCTCTAAGAAGGCAATGATTTGATCATCATTTTTGAATACTTTCTAATGATTGGAATTATTAGGTACACTTGGCCAAAAGACCAGTTCAATAGTGTACTTATCTCCTTTAAAATCTAGGTGGGGAACCAATAGAGTGGCAAAAATAGCCAATGTATCTGCCTAGTCATTGAATTCTCTTCGAATGGTAGAGATGCTGAAAGCATCAAAATTTTTTGATTTGGTCCCAAACAAGATTGCAATAGTGTGCAATCTTTCATTCTTGGTTTGGTAGAAGTTTCTTACCTGGCAAACCACCAATTCAGCATCCCCTTTAGCATGGAGTAGTTTAATGCCTTTTTCTCTAGCAGCTTGCAATCTAAGTAACATGGATTCATACTCAGTTGTGTTGTTGGTGTTGTTGAACTACAACTTGTAGGATAAAGAAATAATATCTCCTTAAGGAGATACTAACACAACTCTAGCTCCTGAACTAGTAGAAGAGTCGCTGCCATCAAATTCTAAGATCCATACCTCATTAGGTACCACTTTTCCTTTGAAAACTCTTTCATTTGGGGGAAGAGGTTGTTGCATGTGTTCATTTTGCTTTGCCAATTCTTATGTTATGCCAGCTAAACACATTTCCAAGTTTTCATCTATAGGAGTTTTGTCAGATGCCTCATAGATCTTGTTTGTAGATAGGAAGTAGTTTCCCATGCCAGAAGACTCAAATAAAATTTGAGCTTCCAGCGTTGATGATCAGGTGACTACATATCTTGCATCTTTTTTAGGAAGAAATTTCTTTATAACACCTTGAATTAGGATCCTTGCTTCTGACAAGTCCATGCTCAGCTCACCTCTAACATCTTTGTAGAAATTCCACCCAAGTAGGATGCTGTAAGAGGCTGGAACATTGGCCACTAGAACCATCATTTTTATCCTCTTTTCTAGAATAGCTGTGAAAGCAAATTGGGCATCTTTTATCTGACCAAGGAGTGGGACTTTCTTGTTTTCCATAGAAAAACACCTCCCAAAAGTTTTGGTCAAAGTTAGACCAAGGGAATCTGCCACCTTGGCGGGCATGACATTATCTGAGGCTCTAGAGTCTATTATGAAATTACTCAATTTGTAGCCATTTATTAGTAGGGAAACATAAAAAGGTTCTATTTTCCTAGGAGCAACTATAGGAGTCACAACAAGATTATTTTGGGTGGGTTTATCCTTGGGGGAATCATGAACAACCTTTGAAGAATCTTGTCCTGTGAGGATGGCTTTATTTTTCACATATTCTGCTAACCTATCAAATTGTTTAGGGTTAGCTCTTAAATACTCAATCTCTATCATTTGGATCTTAATCTTTCTAGCATAATCAATTATATCAAATAATTGAAAAAAAATTGAAACAGAGGAAGAGAGTCCATCATCTAGGTCTTTAGTGGGTGTGGCACTGGTCTGAGCAATAGAGGTGGAAGGTACAGGACAGTTGGAGGTACTTACATTTTTGTGAGTTACCTGATCTTTTGATTGAGGAGGCAATGGAGTCCCTCATTTAGTGATGGAAACCACCGGCTGAGGTTCTTCTTTTACTTTTCCTTTGTCAGCCTGTGGAGCTAACTAGTTTTGAGATCTAGTAAAAATAGCATAAGATCCATCTAACCATTCTCCTTTACTTCCAGCTTCATCCTGGTAATCCAGGAAACCAATATTAGAGTCACCAGCTAATTCTTCTTCCTAATATTAGAAGAGATTAGCATCATCTTGTTGGTCCAACTCAGGTTGGAGTGAAAATTTGTGTTCATCCTCTAGGTAACTGACTACAGTATTAACAGGTGATGCTTCTATGGCCAGTTTCCCTGGAGGGGGAGGTAGGCAATTTGGTTGCCCTTGGTTTTGGGCAGTGTTGCCCTGATATTACTAATTCTAGAATTTTCTTCTTGGCATATCTCCATAGGTGGGAATAGACATACTTTGGGCCATTTTTCTCTTCAAAGCTATCAATTCATTTGTCAATTTCTGCACCATAGGGTCTGTAGTGCTTGTAGAGGAGCTTTCAGCAGATAAAGAGAATCTATTTTTACTGGAGTCTTTTCTAATCTTACCTGCCAAGATAAGATCATCTTCAATCTCTATAGCCAAATTTTGAGCTAATGTGAGATCCATAGGGCCAGCTCTCCTCAATAGAAAACTTACTTTGGGAAGCTGCGAGTTAATGAAAAAGCACTTAAGATTCTCTGGCATGCGCTGAACGATGGTTAGAATCTGGTTCCTTAACTTGTTGAATTTGGCTATGAAATCCCTCATGGGTTCTTAGGATTCCTTTTTCATCTATGTTAGCTATGCTAACAAGGCATGTGCATCTTCAGCAAGTTTAAATCTAGCTTTAAACTTGGACTTTAGTGTATTCCAGTCAGTTATAGTTTGAGCTTGAAGGTGGTAAAACCAATCTGCGGTAGTGCCTTACAGAGTTTCTACAAAAAAGTATCACTGCTACATCTTCGAATTCCACACCGATTACACTACATGCTATAGAGAAGGTGGTAATATGCTCATCAAGATGAACCTTCCTGTCACCAAAAAACTTGGGAAATTTTTTCCTAGAACTATGAGGTAGTTCATGCAAGGGTGGGGTCAAATTAAGAGGACCAAAAGAATTACCCCACAAACCTTGAGCCATTATGATAGGATGATTAAATGGTGGGATAACAAATCTTGGTGAGGTCAATAAAGACAAAGCCTTACCAGTATTGAGGCTAGAAGCTTCACCAGGTGTAATAGATCTGGCATTGGTAGGAGGGAAGCTCCTAGTTTGCTAAAGATGAGATGATGGAGAAATTTCAAAATTATTTTGCTACACCAGCTTGAATATAGGATCAACAATACCCTGAGCTCTCTAGCCTCATGTGTATGGTGGATCTACCAGAGTGTCAAATGAAAAAGGGACAAACTAATTCAAGTTGAAGCTTGAGGCTTCAAAATGCACGTTCGTATCCCCAGTGGAGTCACCAAAAAGATATTGGGTAAATTTTTTGTCATCAACTAACTAATGATAAAATGGGTATATCAGCCATAGCACAAGGAGATTTATGCCATGAAAAGTGTGTGTTTACCACATTTAGACGAAGTAAATATCTCCTCTCATCAAGGGAAGGTTCCCTATGAATATTTATACACTATATGTATATATAATTAAGTAGAAAATAATACTCGAGGTAATATAAAAACATCCACCTCTCTTTTTCAGAGATGATGTCCAAGGAACAAGAGAGAGAAATCTTGGTCTTTGACTAATAACATTCCTCTTCTTTCAGGAATGGTATCCAGCCTAGAGTAGAAAATCCCCTGAAGTAGGTAGCAAAGTTAACCAAAAAACCTATGTAAGCACAAAGTCTTACATTGTCTCCTATGCTGATTCAAAATATGCGTAACCATAGAGTGAAATGAAGCACAAAGTCTTCACCTAAAACTACAAAGGATAAAAGGATCACCAAGATAAAATTAGCTCAAAGTCTCTCTTTTATCATTTAGAAATGTCTTCAGATAATGTCAACACACACACTTTGATTATTAAATCAAACAGATAAGAGATTATCAGGAAAGAGGACATAAGACCTATTTCCTAAATAACACAAATTACTTCAGCATAAAATCTGAAATAAACTTGTTTCTCATTCATTCGATAAAATATGATTTACAAGTTGAGAACAAAGTCTCAAGAAGTGTCTCAATTTCAGTAGATTTTTTCCTCTCAATTATAAGAGATCTATTTACAAAAGAGGTCCCTCCTATATATAAGGAGAAACTTTCAAAATTTAGAAAATATTAAAATACAAAAATATCTTAGTCAAAGATGACTCATCTTTGACTTTGAGATATTTTTTTGGATTTTTTGCATGTAATTACACATTACAAAATTGCATACACTTTTACATGACAAAAGTGCTTGAGAAGAGAGAAATAAGAGAGAAGGGAAAAATGGTTCAGCTCTTACTGCCGGACTTTTTCAAATGAGCATCATACATGGCGATAGATGCCTAAATTCTTATACTGTCTAGCACAATGGTGTTCCTGAAGATGACCCTGGCCCTGATTATAGCATCCTTTAATGCCGTGATTTCCTTAGCATGACTAGTTAACCTAGATCTTAGATTATCCAGAGTTAACTAAGTATCTAAAATGTTGTCCACAGAAGTCATTGAGAAAGCTTTTTCTTCAAAATCCCTCTGAATCATACCTTTGAATCCTCAGATCATCTCTTCAGCTAAGAGAAATTGATTATCCCTAGAGGTGAGGTCACAATGCATTTCTTCTAGTCGATTCAATAGGCCTATATCACTTTTCTCACTAGCATCTTTTAAAGACTCAAGATCTTCAATCAGCTCCTTGAGTACCTGAATCTTATATATCAGTGATTCCTTGACCTCAACATAGGAATCTTTGCTGGAAATAACATTGATGGATATCAAGGTGCTTTTCTTCAGATCCTTCATCTCCCTCCACTTTCTAGATATTTCTCTGTACTATCAATGTCTTAAGAAATAAATGAGACAAGGTCCTCTAAATCTGTCCTCACCTTCTTCATCTTGTCTATCTTCTCAGCAACCTCTGTAAGTAAGGAAATTCCCTGAGTGTGCATCTTTTCAATGTAATCCTCTAGCACTTTCCCTTTCCTATAGGTTTTCTCTACCTTTTGAATAATAGGGTCATCTATAGAAAAGGCTTCTGGGGTTGCTACTTTAGGGGCAAGGGTGAATTTCCTAACTACTATAGTCAACTACTCTACCTTGGCCTTATAGTAGTCCATCTCTTTTTCTCTATCAAATTTTTGAACCATGATGTCCATTGTAGATTGTAGATCACTTTTCGCACCTTCGTGAGTGACTTTTCCAAGTTCAACATGAGAAATGGAATAGCTACTCATTTCAAAACCCTCAAAGGTTGCATCCTACAGAGGTTTATCTATTTCTAGAAATTTATGCCCCTTTTCCTCAACCAATTTTGAAAGGATCCTTGGTCTCTTAGGGGCCTTAGCTTTCACTGGCACTATCTTGCCAAAATCAAAGTTATCTACAGAGATGGCTAGCTTCTTTCTTTTAGGCATGAATGCTGACATCCAAGGAGGGAGAGAAGTACTTATTGTGGCAATGATTCTTGTAATTGGTGTTATCATGGTAATGTCTGCACTGTTAGTGGTAATAGTGGTTGTAATGGGAGTAACTGCTGAAACCGTACCAGCTATTGACTAATCAAGGGAAAATCTTTCTCCTAGATTGAAAGAAGGAGATGCTAGACTAGGAATAGATCCAAAGGGGTAAAGAGTATCTCCAGAAGCACCTTAAGGATCACCAAACATGAATTTGGAAGGAGAGACGGCTCCAAAAGAAGGAACACTGATAGGAGATAGAGGTGAAGGAGATGCCACAGGAGACTGATGTGGAGAAGGAGAGATGTTTGTAAGTGGATATGCCCCTTCTTGGGAAGGTAGAGGCTCAGTTATTTGATATTTTGAGGACCTATCATCTGTCTCCATTTGCTAAGCTACTTATTCTTGGGAGCTTTGTTCTTCAAATCCCTTAGCCATCGATTCTAGTTCCTCAACAACCTTTGATTTCTTGGAAACAAATATGATTCTAGGCTTGTGAGGCCTAGATGGAGAAGGAACATCACCTTTATTATTAGTCCTATTTTCTACCTTCTTCCTCATTTTTGCTTGAAATTCAGCCTCTAATCCTATAATAAACTCCTTTAGCGTGATCCCTTTGGCTGCTAACCAATCATTGGTGTTAGCCAATATTGGTTCGAATCTTTTCCTCAAAGAAGTTAATTCTTTTTGATACCACTGAATAAGAGGAAGAGGAGAGTCAACAACTTTCTCGACCAATTACCTATTGTTGATAATGTTCTTATCATCGACCAAGTTAGAGGGAATATATGCAAGCCCCAAATATTTGATCTATTCCAAGGTCAACCTGATGTAGTCCATCCTCCTAATTTCTTTGGTTGTCCTCAGGTCTACCCAGATGTTTTTGATCATAGGCTCATGAAACTGAGTCTTCCTTCTAATCATGTCTTTGATACTCTTGTAGTCAAAATTGTCCCTTCTCTTGAACTATTTCATAGTAACCAGTTGCATCTCTATCTCCATGACCTTGGCTTTGGCTGCAGTCAAAACTGAGTATCTACCAATTTCAATTGGGAATTTGAAACCTGGCTTTTTTAGTTCCATTTGCTTAGTGTGTATGACAACCATTGTCTACATATCTCCATTAAGACTAGCTTGTCAGAAGGAAATTTGGGGAGCATATGGGGATAGCCTTGCAAAATCCAACCCATAGATAGCAGAAGGAGGGAAATTATAGGAACATACAGCCATAGTCATTGATGACTGTCTAAGCTTCATCAGATACCCTTTTCTATTCGAGCTGAGGGTCGAAGAGGCATAAAAATACTATGAATAAGGCATCATTTACCCTCCTAAAATGATGGATTGATCCTTGTAGTGTTAACTGAGGGTAATATGAGTAGACTGGGGTGGTCTTCATGTCTCCTTCAGTTGTCAAACCTGGAAAGGTTCACATGGAGGCCACAATATACACTAGGTATGAAGTCATATAGAACTTCAAAGTAGTGGATACCTTGGTCAGTTGCTCATGAAGAGCATTACTGATTTGCTCACCCCAGAAGATGACTTGTTTCCCCTATACGATAATTTTGATGAAGAGGTACATCCACTCATGGAATTATGAAGAAGATGGCAAACCTCGTACCCTACTAAGGAGAGTAATCAAGTCCCTAACTTATTCAATGAAATCACTCCTTGGAAAATTTTGTGGCCATTTGGACAAGTTGGTTCTGGGGGACTTAAGCCACCTATGATTCATCACTTTCTTTGCCCTCTCGGGGTCCTTGTCATACTCCTTTTATGCCTCGATGAAGTCAATTCTCAGCACTTCAATAGCAGGAGGGCACATGAAGACTTTGTTGATAAATTTGAAGTCCAGTTGAATTATCACATTGTTGCTGGCATCAGAGATT
>JARHVA010008457.1:317500-327500 GCA_037957365.1 Torreya grandis
ACTACTAATACCTAAGTAGTTTTCTTGAGTAGAATTGGATGTGATAGTTGGACCATGTCTTTATAAGAGATTAACTTATGTTATTTAGTTTGATATATATTTATAACTTAATTTATGAGTGTTCATATACATGTAAATATTTGATGTGAAAATTTTATGTGTACCTTAGGTTTTCTAAGAGTAAACAAAATATATATTAGTCTTTTGTTAGTTCAAATGATAAAACATCAAGCATAACAATACACTATGACTAAACACTCTTGCCTAAGAAATATGGATAGAATAACATAACAATCAAGATCACAAAATAGAGATAAAGATAATAAAAATTTATTACCTCTATTAAATTTGATGCTTACTTATTGGCATAAGGATATTCATGCTTAGCCTATGATGAATTGAGTCTTATAGAAATTATTTTCCATGGTGGTATTATCTATCTAATAGTCACTTTTGGCTTCGTATGAAGCTTGGAATAAATTGGGTATTATAAGAATATTCTCAAAGGCTTCAAGAAGGTATTTCAAAATAATAACATTACACACAAAATCTTGTTAGCACATTGTGTGGGCACTTATATTTATATCTCTAAGAACTAAATCTAACACTAAGAAGGTTAGGTTAAATTTTAACTTGGGTTGAGTCTAAATTAACCTAGATCGAGTCAGGATAATCCTGGGTTAGGTCAAAGTACTCATGAAATATTAACACCTCAAATTTAGATATTTATGAGGCATGACAACTCACTTTATATATTTGTGAGGTGTGACTCATAATTATGGAATATTTAGGAAATAATAAATCACTTTATTAGCTCCTTTAACCTTTGACTTCATATTTGGCTAAAATTTCATTTTTTGGTAAATGAAATTCACTCTTTTATTTAGAATTTTTATTTAGGCAAGTTAATTAAGATTTACAATGTAATTAATCTTACTTAGTTTTTTTAAAATTTTGGAAATTATTTTAAATGTTATGAATTAATAGCTTGATACACCAAAATTGTCAAATTACTAGGTCATAATTTGACTAAGATTAAAACTAAACCAGGTTATTAGTTCATACATGGTAATACAACAAATAAAATATTTTTGTCATATTTATGGGTAATTAAATCCCTTATGTGGACAAAATTGGAAAATGTAGGTGATTTCTAGGCTTAAAATATGTCATTTACTAGAAATTGAGTTGAATCCTAGTTTAGGCACAAAAATGGATAAAACTAAGTGTCTATAGTTTGCCCCTATATAAAAAGGTGTTATGGAAACAATAATAATAAAATATTTTAAAAAACCTCATTAATATGAATGCTTCATGCCCCAAAAAGTGACTGATAAAACCTTGATACCCCCTTCAAGGAGTGGGTGGAAAATAGAATCATCAAACATTCCATTAAAATGAAGAAAATGACATGATCTCATCGTAATAGGGGTGGAATTACTAAATTTACCAAAGGTGGTTAAAAATAGTAAAGGTTATAGAGTCATTAATCTGCCCAAATGTGGTTATCATTAGTAATACAGGGTGTGAAATTAGTTTGCCTAAAGGTGGATATAAGTAGTGGCACAAATAGTTACCCCAGTAGGGTAGTGGGATGGATACTAATTTTATCAAAGGTAGTTATAATCAGTAACAAAAGAGGAAACACTAATTTATCTAAAGATAGTTATAATTAAGAATAAAAAATGGGAAACACTAATTTTATTAAAGGTAGTTATAATCAAGAATGAAAAAATTAACATTGATTTGCCCAAATATGGTTATAATCAAGACTGCAAGAATTTACCCTAGAAGGGTGGGTGGAGTGGATAAAAGTAATGATTTTCCCAAAGGTGGTTATAATCATTCACACATTAAAATTGTGTGATTTAAAACATGAATGCCTTAGAAAGGAAATATATATATATATATATATATATATATATATATATATATATATATATATATATATCATTGATCGAGTGAAAAGAAAATTTACCTCAACATGGTCTATTAGGAAGGGTAGCTTATACAAGAAATCCATAAAATAAATTTATGATGAGTTGGCAAAGAATACCAACACATTTATAGCCTAAATGTGAGTTTGAAGATGCAAATTCAAATAAACATGGTATATAGGTTTAAAAATTGTGTTATTAAATAGTTAGGGGAGGCCTAAAAATACGGTCTACTTATAATAAAACCAAAAAATAAGTCACATAAGATCAAATGATGTGCAAAATGGACCATAAATGTGGAAAGTACACTTCTTAGAGCATGTAGAATGAACTATAGTCTTGAGGACATGGTGGGTTTCCTCTAGATGTTGGACTTACATGTTGTGTCATGAATGCCAATTATTCAAGTTAATCAGGCTTATTTGAGTTCCCTAACAGAATGATGGCATAATGAGACATTGACCTTTCACTTACTAATTAGGGAGGCTACTATCACACTTGAGGATAACTAACATATCCTTAAGCTAATAATGCATAGACAATGATTATTATGGATACCACCAATTTAAAAATAGGTTGTTTTTATGATATATGGAACTATTAGGGTATCCCCATAGTTTAGGGGAAGGTTGATATAGACTTGATTAAGACCTATATAGATATTTAGTTGGGTGATTTACCTATTAGGGATCCTTTACCATGACCTTTGATTGATCAAGGTTTTTTATTCTTATATCCATTAAAAATGACATATTACTACTTGACAAGAGTGTTTGATACTTTATTATGGGATTGTGTGGCATTGTTAGGATCATAATAGAAGATGTAACACATTTTCCTCAGGGAATAACTATTCTAGCATAGTTATATATAGATTTTCACATGATAACATATCAAGGTGGACATAGTATTAGAGCCTACATGCTTGTCATGGTCTTGGTCTAGGAGCACATCATGATTGAGTCACTAGTTAGGATTTGAAGGATGTGGGATCCTAAGGATATAATAGCTTATGGTTGGGATTATATATAAGCTGGTAGGTGTGGGTACTGAGGAGACATCTTTTTTTATCACTAGATTTTTGATGATATGATACCATAGTTATTCATTTAGAGGTTGTACCACATCTATTAGTTGTAGTGGTTTAGGTATAAATGATACATGTGCTTCATAACCACTAGATGTTTTCTTATTGGGAGAAAATCCCACATTATATAGGAGTACTGCCTTGATCAGGTACATAATAACTTTAAATTTACATAGGATATACATGATGGGTTGTGGTAGTTTACTCATGTCAATTACAATAATAGCTAGGATACTCCTATGATCCTAAGAAGTGAGGCCATAGTCAACTATATCAGTATACCATGGGTTGTCTTTACCTATGAAAGAGGAGACATGGATGCAAGGGTCACTCTATCTTACATATATTGGTGAGTACAAGTGTTCCCTTTGAGGATGACAACTCTAGTAATCGAAGGGGGTCAGGTACCTATGGACATCAAGGAAATGGATTGAAATACCTTGAGTGAAAGTAGTGGCACCTAGTAGGAGAGTGTAAATGAGGTTGGGGATGATGATTATGATGATGGTTTTAATGAAGGAAACAATAGATGATATGAAGATGATAGGGAGTAGATGTGATGATATTGGATCTAGATTTATGGTGGTAGTTGGATAGGTTGGCTTAGTATAAGTAAGGTCTTTGAGCACATAAGTAGATCTAGGTTAAGTAGGGCCTTTTAGTATGGCCATAGTAGATAGAGACATTGGCATGCTGGAGTAGGATATCATTACTCAAGTATAAGAGGTTACATGGTTATATCATTAGATATCTAATTTATAGATCACCTTAGATATGAGGGATGATGATATGACTTAGCTTCAGATAAAGATCACTTTGATAAAAGATGAGATAACTAGGATGGTGAAAGTTTAAGGCTAATGAGTTAATGATAAAGATCATGCCATTAGTGAGAGGGATCAAGCATTGACCACTATGGATAAGTTGAGACAAGAGTGAGATGTGGCTAGAGGATACTATACATAGGCTGAATTTTCAAAAATGATTCTGGAGAGCCTTTGGTAAATACAAGTCCTCTTATTACATGTGAGCCTATAAAAATACTATGTATAGGGATCAATAGGTTGTTATTTTTGAGATATAGGATGCACAGAGGGTAAGGAGCATATCTAATTGGTCTTAGACTAGGACTCATGTTACAAGTACCTCAGGCTAGTCTATTCATCTTCCATGACCACCACCACTAGGAATACCAACGCCTCCTCTAGATAAAATCTTAATGGACACATAGAGATAGAGTTGATCATAGGGACCTTGACATCTAATTATTTTTCATAGCATGGAATTTTTTTATCTTATGGTATTGTACTCATTGTATTGGTATTATACTCATTTTATAAACATTATACTCATTATATGTATTTTTCAGACACCATCATGATATGTAAATTTCTTTTATGTATGTGATATTTTAGATACATTAACATTGATTTTTTGGGTCTTATGAGGATGATGTACATGCATATTATATTATTTTGATATATATATGATGCCATGCTTATTATCTTGATTATCTTATGTTTAGCATTGATTAGAATTATGGATGTTAAACATTATTAATGTTTATGGATGCTCTATTAGTGTATTGTTTATGCCTTATTTATCATATATTTTGGTGCTTTTTATTCTAATTATTTTATATGATTCATATGTATGTTTATTTATCAATGCTCATATGTATAAACACAATAAATAATTTGTTTCTCTTATTTATTACTCATGGATTCTTTCATGTGTCTAGGTACTTGGATGGTTTTTGATATATTAGTTAAGCACTACCATTACATTGCTAGAATTAACTGCATGTACATGATTTTTTTGGAAATATGATTGTCTTTTATGTTAAAAGGGGCATTATAAATAGGTAATTAATGTAAAAAGGGAGATAATTAGCATTATGGATGTCATTGATGCTCAGAGCTAAATATGGTGATTAGAATATATGCAAGGGATCCTATCAGAGGTTAAGGATGATTTAAGTGCTTGTGTGTATGAGTGGAATTCATTTGGTTCTTCATTTTGTTTATCTAAACATTTTGGGTCTATGATATGAAAATCTAAGAAGGTAGATTGGTGACATCACCATTACCACATGTGGATGAGTCTTGGGGAGCTGGTCATATGGTTGTGATCACATTAGTCCCTAGTTGCTATGTGTTAGATTCAAAGTCATACAATGTAGCACAATTAAGTATATGGGGATTCAAATTTAGCTACTTAGACAAAATTCACTATGTTTCTATTCTTAGCCAAATTTGCAAAAGGATTTAAGTAAAGCCAAGTAAGCATATTGATGAAGTTAACATTTACACACATGAAGGCATTAGGATAAAATGATCATATGGGTTTATTAATATTTGTGACTAGTTTATATGTGCTGAATTTTAGGTCATGTTATGTATAATAATAAAATATATGCATAATAAAATTAGGGCTCCTAGGAATTTTAATAGTGTTTTCCCATAGTCAAATTTACAGATAGCAAGAAAAAGTTGAGTAAGAATTTTTATGATGACATATCTTGCACATGTGAATGTTTCTAGATTGGATGTATATATGGATGGATTCCCCTATGTGAGAGCATATTAGGTGCTAAATTATAGATCAAGCAATAAAACACATCAAGAGTTATGAAAGAACAAAGTTGGCCTTCTTGGTAGTTCCAAACATAGTTAACTCTGTGGCAGAATAAGTTGAGTTAGTATATTAATGGAGTTATATCTCACATACATGAAAGATTAAGGAAGAAATGAGCATATGGGTTTGTTCATTATCATGCCTAGTTTATATGGTCAAAGTTTTAGCATAGGCAGATGAATGAAGCAAAAGATATAAAGGTGCAAAGTTATCCTTCTAGGCATATTGAGATGCTCCCCATAGTCAAATTTACACAAGGTAAAGTTTGAGAAACTCTCAAAGATAAATGAATAGTTATTAATCATAAATTTAAGATCTAATGATGTGTAGTAAAGTCAACATGCCAAATCCACCTCTAATTAAACATGCTAGTGATAAGTGTCACAATCATAGAGCATTGAATAGTAGATCTATGGTGTGGTTCAAAGTCAATGAGTTAATTATCAATACAAGGATTCCAAGTGTCTCAATAGTGTAAATTGATATTAATTTGTAGAAGGTACATGATAATTCCAAGTGTTCATTCACATGAGCTCATTAGAGATAAAGTTTAAGATTGTTAGAAGATCAAACCATGAGTGGTTGATCATGCAAATAAGATCCAATGGAGTGAATGGAATCAATCGGATAAAGTGTTCAATGTTTGACCATAGATATAGATAATGTTCATGCTATTTTGAATATCTAATGGCATGTGGAGCTTTAATTAAAAAGATCAATGGATGTATTTTAAAGTTGGAATGTTAAAGTTTGAAAGGGTACAAAGATCAAATAGATTGCGTGAGCTTGTCAAAGATCAATCAAACATAGACATTTTGAATTTGGACTATTTAAATAAAGACCATCAGATCATGGTGCTAGACTCAAGATCAATAGTTGATATTTAAAGATATGATCATTCTAATGGTCAAGCATAGGAACATGCAATAACATGCAAGTAATCCATATATTATGATATAAATAACAAGATTGATTGTTTTAATCATTTAAATCTATTTAATAATGTATGTGCATCAAAACTAGAGTCCAACAAATTATATAAATAGTAATGAGATCAAGAATCATAGTTATGGAGCATGATTCTAAGACATGGGAAACATATAGTTCAAGAGATAATGAGTTGAGTCCATAATAGAGTGTGATGTGTTAGTAAACTAGTGTGAACATAGAGAATATACAAAGACCTAGATCAAATGATTATATATATGTCATCTAGGATATAATAAAATCTATTAGAATTATTGAAGTGTGTCAAATAGATAAATATAGAGAACAAAGATAGAGGGGTAAAAAATAAAAGAGGGATGAAGTGTAAAGCATGAGAAATTACACACAAAACCTATAATAGAGAATAGAGTTTGGATTCATTTATGAATAAAACATTGTAATTTGTATTTATAGCTCCATAAAATAATATTAAAGGTAGATGCCATCAAATAAGTTGAGTTGGTGCTCAGTCAGGGAGTTGGTGATTCCTTAGAGTTAGTGATCTTAAACTAGGGGATTGGTGTTTCCTTAGGGTTGGTAACCTTAATTGTGTAACAAGTGAGGTTATGACTATGAGGCTTTATTAAAATAGTATATTCTAGTAGTGATTCTCATCATGTTTTTTCCCATATTAGGTTTTCCACATATACATATGGTGTCATGATAATTTTTGTGTGTGTGATCTCTACATATTTGTTTTAATCTACATATTCTTTTTAATCTATTTCTAAAAGGTATTTCAAAAGGACTAAGTTAATTAATAGACTAATTCACCCACCTCTCAATATATAGTTATGTTCCAACAATTGGTATTAGAGCTTGGTTCCTTAGAAGAATCTTAATCAGCTCAGGTAGATCTTGGATGATGAACACAAATGGCTAGTCAAGAAGACTCTTCCTCAAACAAAGCATCTCTCTTTGATAGATCAAACTATGCATTCTAGAGCATTAAAATGGAACCATATTTATCTTCATTATGTTTTGATGTATGGATGTCTTTGGTAAATGGATATATAACCCCTTCTACAACTCTTACTGATTAGGCTACCAAGAAGGCATTTGAGAGTAATGCTAAGGCTAAGAATGTTATTCTATGTGGATTGTCTAACTCAGAGTTTGTCAAAGTGATGCATTATAAAAATGCACAAGACATCTGGAACAAATTAAAGAGTATCTATGAAGTTGATGACAAGGTAAATCAGGCCAAGCTATAAATATTTTAATGCAAGTTTGAAATACTTACAATGAATGAAGAAGAGAAAATTACAAACTACCTCCTCGGAGTAGATGAAATAGTCAATATAATCAGAGGTCTTAGAGAAGAGATGAAATGATTAGTCTTTTTTAAAAAGTTCATAATATCTCTATCATCAAGGTGTGACTCAAAAAAATCTACAATAGAGGAATCAAGAGATCTAGATAAAATCATTGGTGATGAGTTGCATGGAACCTTCATTGTCTATGAGATGAGAATGGGAGAAGTTGACACCTTCAAGAGAGAAAATACATTAAAAAAATCTAAACTTGTAAAGGAAAAAGTACTTACATTCAGATATGAGGATACTTATGAAGAAGAAGCCAACTTTGTTAGAAGATTGAGAAGAGGGTCTATAAAGTATAAAGGTAGTTACCCTTCAAATGCTTTAATTATGGTAAAGTAGGACATTTTTCTAATAAATACCATTATAACAAGAAGGATAACTCTGAGTAAGAAGAGAATAGTAAAAAGGTGAAACCTCACTATTCTAATATGAAGAACTTCTTCAAAAACAAGAAAGGCCTATACACAAAAGAAGATAGTGATTCAATGGATGTCAGTGATATTTTTTATGATGATCATCAATATTATTTTGTAGCTAAGTAAAATGAAGTCCTATTCATGGAAATACGATCAGATTTTATGGATCAAAAAGAAGTTGAAGACTCAAATAAAGAACAATAAGAAGAAGTGGATGTAGAATGTGAACTCATCTATGCTTTAGATGAAATTGATAAGCTGAGAAAAGAGAGATCAAAATAGAAGAAGCATGGATAAAATGAAATTGAGAAAATGTCCAAAAGTCTTGAATTTTTTTATCACATGGTGGTTAACCTAAAGACATACGTTAAAGAGTCTAAAAGAATAGATGTAGTCAAACTTGAACTATAATCTAAATCTGATGAGTGCATGAAGTTAGAAGCAGAGATAGTGGATTTGAGAAAAGAGTATGAGAAAGCTAAATGACAACTAGAAAAAGGTTTGAAGTTGATAAGAGGATAATATATTATTGGTGAATTGATTAAGTCTCAAAAACATTCAAAAGAGAGATTAGGTCTTGGTTATGAAAAAGGAAAAAGTTACACAACTAGTACATCTGCTAACCTATATGATAACTTCAAAGCAAAAGGAGAATTAGGATCAAAGAAAGAGAAAGCTTGAAAAGATACAAAGATAGACTCAAACATTGTTCATGTGAAGAAATTTGAAGGATAAAATAATCTTGAAGCAAAGAAGAAGACAAAGGTAGCTTATGCAAATGGATACACAAAAGTGAGAGATTTTAAGAAGCTAGAGTTTAGAATAGCTCCTCATACTGCTCAAACAAATGCTATGACCAGGTATTCCTCATACTTATATGGTTATTGGTATACCTATAATTAGTTTGGAAATATAGCTATTGATTGTAGAGTTGTATCTAAAAGGATAACAAAATTTTTAAGTATAAATTAATTTTATCCCTTGTTAGATACAAATTTAATATGTTATAATTGCAATAATTTTGGTCACATAGCTAAACAATGTAGAACAAACTTTGTACAACTAAAAACACAAAGTAAAAATAAAATCATGTTTCTTAGTGTGAACAAAGGTTCACAAGTCTCTAAAAAGGAAAAACATGAGATAAATGAGAAACCCAAGGAAGTGTGGAAAATTAAATATCAATCTATGATTTATCAAATTTCACTCCATGCCAAAGAGCAAAATTTGTGGGTAATAGACAATGGTTACTGAAAACATATGACTACTAATAAGAGCAAGTTCATCAAATTGACCATTTGTAAGGAAGGATCTATCAGCTTGGGAGATAACATTGTAACATAATATGAAGGATTAAACCATAATATGCTAAGTGTCAGCTTTTTTATGATTGTTGGGAATCTATGGTTTAGATCCTAAATAACAAAGGTCTAGAATGATAGGAAAAATCTACTTTGACAGGGAAAAATATATATTTTAATTGATAATTATATAATGGAAATATAAATTAACTTATTTGGATTCATACTAAAATATATTATTTTAAGGCTAGAAATGGAAGAGTAGGACTGAGACACTATCAAGAATCTGAATCTAGTTTTTATTCTCTAATTG
>JARHVA010008457.1:335000-485261 GCA_037957365.1 Torreya grandis
CTATAGTGCAGACTACATGTTATGCTCTAGAAACTAGCTCTTTGTTCTTAATTAGTTACTTTTCTTGTTGTGCTCTCCTATCTTGTCTAGTGCATGGTATATGTTAAGTATTAGGAGATATATCTAAAGAAGCTACTATGAAATCTAGAGTGATCTGATCAACTGTATCTACCTTAATCAATCCCAATTTATTTTCCAAAGATAAAACTATATAACACAAGTGTCTAAAAGAAGACTCTATATGATATAGTAGATGCTCAAGTAGAGGTTGGTGAATCCCCTTAATAAAGATAGGCTAAATATCTAGATCTGTTGGTTTGTATATCAATATAAACATGTGAACCTTGAATCTTAAGATATACTCACTAACTAGCTCTAAATAATTTTGATGTAGTGTGGCAAGTTTCTCATATGTAACATGAGGGCTCATGTTTATGTTGTAATATCTAATAAATGCCTCCCCTAAGTCATCATATGTGTGAAATTAACCAATGGAGAGTAGATGAAATAACTAATTCTATGCTTCCCCTACTAATGTCTATTGGAATAAATTGAGTAGAATCAATGGGCTTTTATGAGATGACAAAGCCTTTCAAAAGGCCTGAAGGTGTACAAATGGATCTTGAGTTCCATCAAAATGAGGAAATGATGGTATCTAGAAATTCTTAGGTAGTGAAGCTTTTATGAATGTCTTTAAAATAGGCTTACCATGTAGATCATTAGCATCTATCCAAGACTTTTAAGCTTTGTTTACAAAATTAAGATGTACTTGGTGTTGTAATTTACCAACTTCATGTGTCAAAGAGATGATCTCCTAGGATGGTACATTAGTATCTTGAAGTGGTTCATTTAATCATTGAATTTGACTATTAATTTTAACCATGGGAATGCTATATTTTTCAACTAGATAATAAAGAGGGGGTGTGCTCACTGGAACCTTGGGAGTAATGGTAACTTGGACCTTACTAGAGGAATGTGGGATACCATTCTCTTTAGGTAAAGAGTGAGAATTGGGTTCTACTATAGTGAGGGGTGGCTTGGGAGATTCATTGGTATCTTTATGTTTTAGTTAATTAAATGATAATTTAGTAGAGGATGTGATATTATTGTTATCATGTGAATTATTTGAAATATAATTATGAATAAAAGTAGGAGCAAAATTTTGACATGCATTAGATTTGAGAGGAGTGAGAGAAGAGGTAGAAGCATGAGATGCATTTTATTCTTCACTATATGCATAATAGTCATCATTATTCCATGCATTATCACAATATAAATTTTATTCATTTGAAATATTATAATTTGAAGTATCATTTTCATATTCACTTTCATTCTCATATTAATTTTCATGTTCACTATCATACTCATTATCACTTCCATCATTGCTAGGGATAGGTGTTAGAGAAGAATTTAATTCTTTTATAATATGTAATAAGATATCATTGGAATTTAAAATATCATGTGTATCTATGATATCCATGGATGGAGTGTATGTATTTTATTCATTTGAAGTATGAGTAGTAAGAGTAAGAGAGTTATTATTTAAACATTCATGAGATGAATCATTTGAACTATGCTTTCGTAGTTTGATTCTATTGCATTTATATATTTTTTATTTTGAACATATCAATAGAGAGAGAGAGAGAGAGAGAGAGAGAGAGAGAGAGAGAGAGAGAGAGAGAGAGAGAGAGAGAGAGAGAGAGAGAGAGAGAGAGAGAGAGAGAGAGAGAGAGAGAGAGAGAGAGAGAGAGAGAGAGAGAGAGAGAGAGAAGGTTCACATGGAAGCAAATTATCACTTATTATAGTTTCATTTGGAAGTGCATGACTAATTTGTTCATTTTGTGCATTCTGCATAGGAGAATGAGGTGAGAAGTATTTTTCCCATTTATCAAAAGTATTTTATTTAGAAGAAGGGAAGAAAGAGATATGTTTGAGAGGAGAATATGCATCTAATTTTTATTCACTGTCACTTTCATATGTATGATAATATTACTCATTGAAACAATAGTAATTGTATTCTTTGTAAATAAAATCATTTTCCACATCTTTAGCTAATGTGCAATTTTGAAAATTTGACCACTCGTTATCATAATTATGTGAAAAATTAAGAAATTTGTCTATGGGATGAGAGGGAAGAAATTCATTAGTGGCCATTTTATTTCTTTCACCATAAAGAATATGAAGAAGTACTATTAATAAAATAAATGAAATAATAACTACTAACATGAAAATATTGAAAATACTTTTGACTATCTAAACAATTTGCAAAAATTTTGAAATCAATTTCTAAAAATTACAAAGATGAAAGGTTTGAAGGTGGAGGATCTAGTTTAGGAATCTAATGTTTTGAGTCAGGGTTTTCGAATTTTTTGAAATTATGGCTATAATTTAAATTCTAAAATTAATTTGACTAAGAGAATTGCACAAAATTTGATACAAAAATCAGAAATTTGAAATTGAATTTTTGTACAAAAATAATTACTAATTTAGAGAATTTGAAAATATTTTTGGCACACTAAACAATTTTAATTTTTTTTTAAATTAATTCCTAAAATTTGTAAGGGAGGGAAACTTGGGGTTTGAGGACCTAGTTTGGAAATCTAGGGTTTTGAGCTAGGGTTTTAGAATTTTTGAAAATTATGGCTATAATTTAAATTCTAAAATTAATTTGAACAAGATAATTGCATAAAAATTAATACAAAAAATCAGAAATTTGAAATTGAATTGTTGAACAAAATATAAAGGAAAAACCCTAAGGGTACCTAGGATTTTTAATTTGTTCAAAGTAAGTTAGGTTCACCAAATGTTTTATTATTTTTGGGAATCTAGTGTTTAGATCCTAAATAACAAGGGTCTAGAATAATAGGAAAAACATACTTTGATAGGGAAAAATATAGATTTTTACTGATAATTAGATAAGGTAAATTAAAATTAACTTATCTAGACTCATACTAAAACAAAGGATTCTAAGGCTAGAAATGAAAGAGTAAGACTGAGAAACTATCAAGAATTTGAATTTGGTTTATATTTTTTTGATTGGATAGGATTAATAGAAATAGGACACCATAGTGTCTAGTGTTATATTCCTTTTTGGAACTATTGTCTTAAAGATCTAAGCTTTTTGGATTTTTTTTCCTAGTCAATATGAGCCTATATACCAAATTTTAAGGGTTGAAAGTCATCGAATCTTGATGTAGATTAATTTTAATCTTTGATACATGTATCCATCTACACATATGCAAAAAATGAATACATCAAAGGGAAAAGGGATAAAAATGGGTTAGGGGAAGAATGATCACACAATCAATAACCCCTACCATTTTGATTGTTACCTACATTAACCCTCAAGCTAGGGTCTCAGATCCAATGTAATTTCCCCATAGAAAATGTGCATAATCAACACAAATGATAGATGTAAGAATGAATTTCACTGAGGCCCTTCCTTGATCAAGCATGCAAGTCTATGTGTGATGCATAATGTTGAGCTTTACTATTGATTAATTTTTTATTATGTCTAATGTGCCAAAGTAGTAAGTAGTAGATATAAAATGTCTTGTGTACTCCTTTATATAGGACCCTCATTATTTTGAATTTGGGATTTTTATTCACATTTGGCTGACATTGGAAAACTTAGAAATGAAGCAAAGAAAAGGTTTATGACTCATCTTGTAGATGAAATTGACCACTATAATTAAATTTACACTTGGACAATAGCGCTAAAAACTGGACACCCTAGGTTTCATTACTATAGTCCTATTTATTTGTTAATATCTAAAGGTTTTAGGACCTAGGGGTTGAATAAACATGGAAAGAGTAACCTAGGTCAGTAAGGGTTAAGTCTATAAGGTTATCAATTATATGGAAAATTCAAAAAGGTGTCTAGGGTATGAAACAAGACCAAGACAAATCAAACAAAAAGACATGGCTAGATGTGAATAAGACTCATATTCTCTAGTCAAAGTCTCTTATGAGAAGACTATTAAAATACATTATATGTGTGGTTGCTTGACCAATTTAGGGTGTATATATCAGCCAAATGTGTGATAATGGATATAAGGTCACATTTAATGTAGAAGGCTATAAGTTAAAGAGATCTATAAGACTAGTTGTAGAAGGTAAAATAATTGAAAGCAATATCTATAATCTTGTTGAAGTGAATGGTAATATCTATCTGATAAGAAAGATTGATGAGAGTTGCTTATGGCATAGAAGAATGGGTTATGTCAACTTTAATAACCTAGTCAATGTGAGATCAAATAAGTGTGTTAGACACATGCCTAAGATAACCAAACATGTAGATGATACTTGTAAGTATTGTCAACAAGGTAAGTAGATAAGGGTCAGATTTCAAACAAAGGAGTATGCAACTATAAAACCTCTATAATTAGTTCATACTAATCTTTATGGTCCTACTAAGATAAGATGATCTAAAAGATAGAGATACTTCATGTTATTTATAGATGATTACTCAAGAATGACATGTGTAACCTTTTTGAAGGATAAGTAACATGCATTTGAGAGTTTTAATATATATAAGGACATGGTGGAGAATGAGATTGGATGAAAGATCAAATGCTTAAGATTTGATAAAGGGGAAGAATTCACCTCAAATGAGTTCATACAATATTATGAGAATCGTGGGATCAAAAGGCATTACTCTGTAGTAAGGACTCCATAGTAGAATGGAATTGTTGAGATAAAAAATAAGATAGTTAATAAGATGGCCAAAATAATGCTAAAATATGTAAAGTTACCTGATGGATACTAGAGAGAAGTAGTCTAAACAATAGTATACATCTTGGATAGAGTTAAAATAAGGGTAAATAATTACAAAACTCCCTATGAGCTATGGTATGGAAAGCCTACCTTTGTGAATTACTTTAGAGTGTTTGGAAACAAATGCTACATTAGGAGAAATGAAGAAAAATTAGGAAGTTTTGAGTCAATATGTGATGAAGGAATATTTCTTGGTTATTCCACTCAAAAACAAAGCCTACATATGTTGAAATAAAAGGCTACATAAGATAGTACAGAGCATCAATGTCAATGTTGAATAAGGATTGAAACATGTTAAACCTGATAAAGAAATCTATAATAAAGAATTAGATTTTGAATAGGAAGCAACTAATGAAGAGCATGAGGAAGAAAGTGAAAAATCACCTCCAAGATTTGTTTAAAAGAATCATCCTATAGGGCATATAATTGGAAATAAGAATGAAGGAGTTCAGAGAAGGAGAATAGTTGCACAAAATAAAGAGCAAGTAAGTATTGCTCTAATGTCTAAAATTGAGCCTAACAACTATGTTCAAGCTAATAAGGATGAGAATTGGATAAAATCCATGGAAGAAAAACTTATCCAAATTGAAAAGAAAAAAATTTGGTAATTAGTTCCAAGACCTTCAAATAAGAATGTGGTAGGTACAAAGTGGGTCTTTATAAATAAACTCAATAAGGATGGAGATGTTATAAGAAATAAAGAAAGATTAGTGTGAAAAGGATATGCACAATTTGAGGACATTTATTTTGAGGAAACATTTTCTCTAATTTCTAGATTATAAGGCATAAGAATGTTTCTAGCACTCTCTATTTATAATAAGTTCAAAGTCTATCAAATGGATGTTAAGTATACTTTATTGAATGGGAACATAGAAGATGAAGTTTACATAGAAAAACCTAAAGGTTTTCAGCTATTAGAAGAAGAAGATTATGTGTGTAGATTGAAGAAAGCCCATTTATGGTATAAAATAAGCACCTAGAGAATGGTATTCAATATTATACCAGCACCTACAAAAATAAATATTCAATAAAAGATGTGTAGATAGAAATCTGTACTTTAGATCAAAAGGTAAGCATATGTTTATTGTTGTTGTTCATGTATATGATATCATATTTTTTGGTATCAATAATAAAATGTGAAAATAATTTTTTACACAAATGCAAAGTGAGTTTGATATGTCTATGCTTAGAGAACTTTCTTTCTTCTTTGGTCTATAAATACCATAATCTAATGAAGTGATATTTATATCCCAAACCAAGTATGCTAAGGAAATGCTCAAGAAGTTTGGAATGGAAGATAGAAAAATGATTAGTACTCCCATGATAACTAGATGAAAGTTAAGCAAAACGGATGAGTCCCTTGATGCAAATTAGACTATGTACAAATTAATGATAGGTAGCTTGTTATACCTAACTGCATCAAGACTTGATATTATGCAAGTAGTGTGCATGGTTGAAAGACTTCAAGATACTCCTAAAGAGTCACATGTCAATGCATTAAAAAGGATATTTATATATATCAAGAGAAAAATTGACTATGGCCTATGGTATCCTAAAAGTGAATATTTCACTTTGATAACAAATATAGATGATGATTGGGTAGGAAGTGTGGATGATAGTAGAAGCACTAGTGGTGGTGAATTTTTCATTAGAAATATACTTGTTCCATGGTTGAACAAAAAGTAAGAGTTATTTATTCTTTCTACAGTAAAATCAAAGTATGTATAAAAATGACATGTTGCACTCAAGTCTTGTGTATGAAGCAAAAACTTAAAGACATCAAGGTAGAGTACAAATCACCTATCTCTATTCTTTTTTATAACTCAATTTCTATCAACATATCAAAGAATTTAGTGATGTAATTCTAGAACCAAGCACATATCAATCAAGTATCAATTCTTAAGAGAAAAGGTTGTAGATCAAGAGGTCACAATGGAATATGTGAAAACATAGGACCAAAATATAGACATATTCACCAAACCTCTTCCTAAGGAACAATTTGAGTATATGAGATAAAAGTTGGGAGTGGTGGATCCTACATCACATCACTAGATCTTAGTGATAGGGAATGAGTCCAAGTTAAACTTAGGAAAATGTGCCATTGCCTAAGGGGGAACAAGTGTGGTATTAAAAACTTCAATTCATATTCATTAGAAGCCAATGAAAGCAATGCTAGTGAAGGAGCAAAATATTAGAAGATAAGAGCATTTAGATTTTCATCAATGACAAAGGGAGAGATTATTGGCAATATGATTGTCATTAATTCCAAAAGGGGAATTATGAGCATGTCATTAATGTCAAAAAAGAGATCATTGGCATTATGAATGTCATTGATACTCAGAGCTAAATATGGTGATTAGAGGATATGAAAAGGATACTATTAGAGGTCAAGGATGATCTAAGTGATTATGTGCATGAGTGTAATTCATTTGGTTCTCCATTTTTTTCATCTAAAATTTTTGGGTCTATGATAGGAAAATATAAGAAGGTAATTTTTTGATGTCACCATTACCATGTGTGGATGAATATGGGGGATTTGGTCATATGGTTGTGATCATATTAGTCACTAGTTATTTTTCACCATATTTTAAGTCATGTGATGTAAGGTGGTTGAAGATATGGGGATGCAAAGTTAGCTACATGGACAAAATTTACTAAGTTTCAAAGTTAGTTACTCAGACAAAATTTACTAAGTTTTGATAGTGAAATTTTCAAAAGGGTTTAAGTAGAGCCAAGTAAGCATATTGATGAGGTTAGCATTTTCACACATGAAGTTTTTAGGACAAAATGATTAGATGGGTTTGTTCATCTTTGTCCTTAGTTTCTATGCATTTAATCTTAGGTCATGTGATATAGCATGACAAAATATATGCATGATCAAAGTAGTGCTCCAAACATTTTGATAATGTTTTCCCATAGTCAAATTTGTAGATAGTAAGAAAAAGTGGAGTAAGCATTTTTATGATGACATATCTTGCACATGTGAAGGTTTCTAGATGATAATTATATATGGATGGAATCCCCTATGTGAGAGGATCTTATGTGATAAATTATAGATCATGCAATGAATTACATAAAGGGTTATGCAAGAATAAAGTTGGCCTTCTAGGTAGTTCCAATCATAGTTAGATATGTGGTAGAATAATCTAAGTGAATAGAATAATGGAATTATAATTCTCACATGCAAATTATTTAATAAGAAATGATCATATGGGTTTGTTCATTATCATGCCTCATTTATATGGTTCAAATTTTACCATAGGCAGATGAGTGAAGCAAAAGATATGTGTAGACACCAAAATCGTGTCTACTCCTTGGTTGACTCTCCCCATTGGTCCCCTTGATCCAATTCTAACCATGCCTAACCTATGTCTTATTAATTTAAAATAATCATCTATTTTAAATTAATAATTCCCTCTCTCTCTCTCATGACACCTCACCCCTCCTAGGATACCTCTCCTTGGATGCCCTCCATTACCCCATGCCAAGTCTTAAATGCCTTGAGACCCCATTTCAACCCTTCCACTCATTTCCCATGCCTATTAAACCACCTTAGACCATTTTCCCATGACCATCTAACCTCGGCAGAAGGAAGAACGGACAAAAGGCTATTTTTAGCCCTTTTTCCTATTCTTTGGCTGCCGACGTCAGTCAGTAGTCAGTTGACATCGGTGGTATTGCCAACATCGGTTGCCTTCAAAACTAGGTTCATCACCTCGAATGTAGGATCTCTTGAACAATCAGCCAATCTTTCAATCTTAAACAATCAGACCTTTCAATCTTTAATCTGCCAATCTTTCCAATCCTCTAATCTTCTGATCTGCTTGATCTAGAATCAGACCTCTCTCTCTCTCTCTTGGACGTACAGAAAGCATCATAGGCTATAGGTACATTACAGGAAGTCTTCTACAACCGCAACATCAGCAATCAGTCTTCTACACTCCTCCTCCAACAAGCCACAGGTAAGTATTCCTCTGTATTTTCATTTCAGTAGCTTAGAATGTATTTGTAATTAGTTTTTTGTTTATTGTTTCTAAGCCACATTACCCACCAGACCCGACTATCAACCAAACCAATCAGACACTCTTTTTGGAGAGGCTGAAAAGCCCTCCTCTTACCCAGACCCCTCTTGACACCCTGTCCTCAACCTGACTCCCTCCTAAGACCCTGTCCATCGACCAACAATCCTGCACAAACTCCCAAACTACCATAGACCCCTTCTATCAACCAAAGACCTTCTCTAAGACCTATCCACAGACTACTACCCCCACTGACATTGGTAGACTAACCGATGTTGGTAGACTTTACCAACCGACGCTGGCAGCATAACTGACGTCAACGACTGTGGAAGATTGACAGCAGCATATAGGTATGCATATCTTTATTTTCTTTTCTTAGTATTCTATTTATTTCTCTTTATCAGACATTTTCTTTATTAATAAATAGACTGACACCCTTACAAGAAGTCTTTACACTTCTGGGATCAATCTTTTGCTTGGCAGTCCACCTTACATCCATCTAACGCCTTCTTTGTTTTAGTCTCTTTCTTCTGCAGGTGTCATCCTCCACAACCAAAGAGGAGTTCCCTCATCATCTGGATAATGATCCGTGGATGTCATCTAGGTATCATCTAACCCTAGACCACTTATCTTAGTTTCTTACTTCCTTTGAATGTAGAAAAGTGAAAACAGTTTGAAACATTCTGGCACGCCCGGTGGGACCCTAGGAATTCTCCTTGGGTTCATACTTTTTTTTTCTTCTAAGCAAACTTTTCATATAGGTGCATTAGGTCTCTCTCTTACATCTTTTTCCTCTATCTCTTCCAAAATACATTATAATTGTAGTTAAAAAGAACCTTTATTTCTTTCTTGCATCTTAGACTAGTCAAAGTCATACTCTTCAACCTCTTCTCACTTGTCTGCATATGAACACACATTTCTATTTGGGCTTAAAATCTTTTGCATTTCATTTCTTCTTGCTTGCATTATTAGCTCTCACATATAGTAACTTAAACCACATCATGAACTAATCATAGAACACTTATGTTACACAACCAGATCACTTGCACAAAATCAAACATCTAAACTCACTTGAGACAAGGTCCGACTAGGATTTCATCACCTAGCAAATACCTTACCCATCCCGACAATCCCACTTGGACTTCACTACCAAGGGGAAAGCCCACTCTATTCTCTGGAAGAGGATAATCTCTAGGGGAAGTATATACTAGCTAAGTGAGACCAGCTTATCACTGGGCTCGTGAAGTGAGGGGAGCTTACTCCTTAGCACCAGGCCATGTACAGAACCTAATACAGAATCTTGAGCACCAAAACTAACCTGAAACCAACTTTAGAATACTTCTTCTAGGACCTACTCTACAAGCCAAATTCCCAAACACATTCATCTAAGGCATAAGCCAATGAGATTCTAAAAATTATTCTTAGGAATTAACATTTAGGGTCTGTTTGTCTTCATCTTCTTTTCTGTCTTTATCTAGTTTTTTGAGCTAGTGAGGACGTTTTCTTCCTTTTTTCCAAAAACTTTCAAATTTTCTAAGTTTTTGGAAAACAAAGTAACCAACATTAGTTTTACCACTGATGTTAGCAACCTTTATTCACCGTCATCAGTTATCTGACTGACCTCAGCAACTTGTTCCACTGACATCGGTTATCTGACCGATGTCAGCCATTTTTTTCACCGACATCAATTTTTCAACCGACGTCGATCATTGTCCCAATTTTTATTCTCAAAATAGCAAGCTTAAAACTTGACCCTTTTTCTGTCAAAACACCCATTCTAGTTTTCTAAGACTAAAAAACACAGTTTCTGGAACCTGACCCCTCTTGCCTTGAATGGTTTTGACACGCAGTCAAACCAGGACTCTTCTTGACCACGTGAGGCAACGACCCCTCCTACCTTCACCATCTATGCCTAGTCCTCTAATGGAGTATCATTTAGAGACTGAATGAACTCCTACCCGACCAAATCCCAATCAACCTTCAATTGTCCCTGAAGGGGACCCAAACTTTGAGAGACTCCTTGACCACAACGTCAAGGCTCTCCAACACTATCTCACAAGAAACCAAATGCGAGACCTTTCAGGTGAAGTGGTGATGACATCAACACCATCTGCTACCCAGCCTTTTATGACTCAGACTATTGCCTCAACCATTAACCTGACCATGGCCAATATGCAAATTTTGGCCTTGACTTCTATTTTTAGACAACCTCCATCAGGGTTTCATTACCCCCTCAACCACACGCAATTCAACCAAGTTCTACATCATACCAGAACTTGATTGTCTTGACTCCACACACTCTTGTGCTTATAAATGTAGGAGTGTCTACCTCCCCTTTTTCCAATGCCATCATGCAACCACCTTTGGTGGTATCTAGTCAACTTATGCCTTCTACCTCCATGACACAACCACCCTTGGCTTCCACTTCTGTCCCTATGACTAGTCGTCAATACATTGTGCCTATGCAAGTGCAACTGACTACGTCATACACCTCTTCTAGCACCTTAAAACTTATGGGGTGCCCCATCTACCAATCCATCAGCTGATCTCATCAAGATGTTGATGGACAAAATGTCTAGTCTTGAAGCTTCTATTTCTGGTTCAAGCAATGCTCTTTCATATGACCAAATTTGCAACGAACCCATCCATGCCTCTGTCCCAATTCGACCCTATCCTAGTCAGTGGGAGCTTCCTAAGTTTACTCACTTCCATAGTAAGGAATACCCAAAACAACATCTATGAGCATTTAGACATGCTTGTTTCCTCATAGCTCATGATGATGCATTATTGCTGTGCACGTTTCCCATGTCCCTTTTTGGCCCTGTCCTCAATTGGTACAGCTCTCTCACCAGACACTCTCTCTTTTCATTCACTCAGCTAGCCCAACTTTTCCTTGACCACTTTTCTATCGATATCACCAAAAAGGTCTCAATCACAAACTTATACTCTATCAAACAATTTGATGATGAATCCATAGCCGATTTTGTCACCCGTTGGAGAGGCTTAATCAACCAACTCTCCTTCCCTTTACCTCAACCTGAGCTCATTGAGCTCTTCTCTCAAGCATGTGCCACACACATTTCATCCACCTTGAGGGTTCAAACATTCCACACTTTTGATGAAGCTTTCACCATGGCTTGAAAGCTTGAACTCCACGTTATTGAAGAAAACAAAGTCAAATTGCGTAATACCAATGCAAAAACCAATTACCCTTCTTCTTCCAGACCTTATTTCCACTCCAAGTCTAAAGGAGTGGCCAATGCTATGGTCTTTAGATCACCATCCTCAACAATGTCTGACCAATCTCAACCTTCTACATCTCAAAGCATCAGAAAACAATTCCAACAATGCTACATACAACGTCAGTACACTCCAATTGGAGAATCATACGCTTCTGTTTTGGATAAATTTGTCAAGTAGGGGGTCTTCAATCCCCATCCAATCTGACCACCTCAATTTGACCCTTCAAAAGACATCCCTACATGGTATAGGGAAAATGACTTCTGTCATTATCACTGCGTCCAAGGCCATGACATCAACTGCCGAACCTTCAAGAACATTGTCCAAGACATGATAGACAAGGGGGATCTTGTTTTGGATAACCTGAATGCACCACCTAATCAACACATCGACATCTTTAAACAACCTTTTCTTAACCATCCTCCTAACCAAAATAATTTCCAGACCATGGCTGATAGCTCCCAAAAGCATGATATACGCATGGTCAACACGGTCTTGCCTCTTGTCCCTGACCAACCTCCTCCACAGGTAGAAGAACTGTCTTCTCCTATTAGTTCTCCATCGACCTCTCTTATATTGGAGGATGCTTCGACCATACCAATGCCATTAGCCCACTTTCATCCTTCCTCCTATGAATGGGGGACCATACCCTTCCTACTCCTCAACCACAAGTAGAAGGCACCATCATCCCTGCCCTCTATCCTATTGAGGAGTCACATTCTCCAATTTCTTCTCCACCAAGAGAAGACCCTGTCTCTTCACCCACTTTGATCGAGGAAGACCCAATGATAGTTTTCTCTTGCTTTTTGCTTGAGATCGCTACATCTCACTCACCTCCATCCATAGCTGAACCCAAACCCACGTAGGCATCCACCATGCCAAAAGAGATTAAATCTCTTGGTGATCACCCCATATCTAATCTTGCCTCACACAATAGTGGCCCTCAAACCAAATCAAAGAAGGCCACTAAACCACACCAGAGAATTCCTCCCCCACCTTCATCATTGCCCTCTATTTTGGGCCCACATCCATCCATCTTAATAGGAGTACTTCCTAATCCATCACCTCACAGAGGAAAATTTCCTCCATTATCCCCTTTACCCATTAAACATATATTTCCTTCAAAATGACCAATGCCTCCTACGCCTCTAAAACAAAAGTCATCAACCTCTACTGTAACAAAACACACAGACCCATTGGCAGGTTCTTATGCCTTGTTATTACAACAATTGTTGTAGTCTTCTCACATCAATCTTCCACCTCTTAAACCATACCAATCTCTCAGACCAAAACTGCCTTGGTTCGATGACACTAAAGTTTGTGTGTATCATCACACGTTGGGACATGACACTGAACATTGTTGTGCCCTCAAGGTTGTCATTCACCAATGCTTGGAGACAGACACCCTTCTTCTTGACCATATTATCAACAAACCTTCAACATCATCCCATACTTCCCATATCTCCTCACCTTCACACTCATCAACTCTCAGATCATGACCATCTTGGTTCGATAACACTAAATTTTTCCACTATCATCACAAACCTGGACATGACACTGAGTGTTGTTGCACTCTTAAAGCTGTCATTCATCAACAAAAAAAAGAGGATACCCTTCTCATTAAGGATCCTTTTGACCACCCTTTAACAAAATCTTTGACACCATCACATGCCTCACAAACATCATCACCTAAATCAGGATCTCAACACCAGACTATGGTCCCTCCACCACCTTTAACCCCATTATTTGAAATCAACACAGTCAACTTGACCACCAGCCCACCAACCCAAAATGATAAAGGGAAAAGACATGTTTCTATCCCTTGGACATCCCCATATACCAAGCCTTCACCACAACCAAAACCCAAGATTACTGTCTTGGGCACATTTCAACCAGCATCCTCAAAGACAATCCCTAACTCCGTGGTGAAACAACCTCACCACACGACCCCTGTGAAGATGTCTTTGTATGATCTCATACAAAACTCTCCACAACATCATCAAACTTTGATCCAAACCTTACAATCGATGGAGGTCCAGCATGATGACCCCCAACCATTAGCTACTTTAATCAAATCATTACCAACCATTTCCTCTATTACCTTCTGTGATTTTGAGATTCCTTCTTCCAACCTGATAGATCAAGATTTCACCCTCCCAAACTAATAGATCAAACATTCTCCCTAGCAATTGGGGGAATTTGACCTTACCCTGACTATCATAACCTTGACCAAACACCAAACATCAATCAACCAAGCATTGACCAAACCTTGATCAAACATCAATCGACCAAGCATCAACCAAACCTCGACCAAGCCTCGACCAAGCACTGACCAAGCCTCGACCAAACATTTGACCTCAACCAAACATCAACCAACTTCTTCATCAATGACCAACATGTGACCAATTTGGAACAAAGCAAATGGGGCAAGTTTTCTCCAAATTGACTCAGACCTTACATCGCACAAGCATGGGTCAGGGACTTATCAGAACCTGAGCCCCTTCATGCCTTATATCTTTGACCAGTCTACTATTAGTCAAGTAATTATTCACTTGATGTTTAACTTGAGCTCAATTCGTTGAGTAATCTCTATCATCGTCATTCCTATTCCTTTTCAACCCTCAACCCTGCAAACATTAGTCAACCCTTTTGTCAAGCATGAATGCTTTGTCCTAATAAAAGGGAAACCCTCTAAACCTCTATAGTCAAGTCCATGACCAAAAATTTTAGTCAACAAAAAAAATAAATATAAAAGTGGGATTCATATTCCAAGGTCATAAAGCTATAAAATGTAGACTGCTCCCTCAAAGGATAGCTACATAATTGTTGTATTTAGTAGACTGCTCCCTTGAAGGATAGCTAGGCCAAAGTCATATCAAAAACATACAAAGCAAAATATAGACCACTCCCTCAAAGGATGGCTATGCCTAAATTTTGCTACATACACAACATTATCTTAGAAGCTTCCCACATCGATCAGCTTCACAACATGACCACAAAGCAAGACAACATCCCCTCGCAGACTTCCCACATCGATCAGTCTGCCCCAAAAAAAAACTGACTGACTGACAACTTTAAACGTCATGGACTTGTCTATAGTCATTCTCAAGGTCACCTATAAAAGGGGCAAAGTTGTTCCTGCCAAAAAAGGGTTCCCCCTTCCTTACATATCACATCAATCCTATCTACCCAACATACTCAAGGGATTTTGAGCTCACTTAATGCCAAGTGATTCGAGTACTTCTCTAACACAATCACTGGTTAACGACGTAATGCATGAATGGGGCTTTTGTTTCTAAAAACCCCTACCTATGCTATCATTATGGTCCCTGTCAATGAAAGAGAAATGCACCTTTCACTTCTTATCCACATCTTGGTCACAACCAATTCAACCAAATCATTTTGTCCAACCTCAACCAAATCAAACCAAACATTTTCAGACCACCGACATGACATAATCCATTTCACATAGTTTCTATGGACAACAATACACATGGAAACTATCGACCAGACACAATTTATGCCAAGCATAAACCATTACTTGCTAAAGCATAAATCATCTCAATTCATTTTTAGCATACACCATTACCAATATGGAAACTTGCTAGGGATGAAAGACCACTCAACCAATGTTACAGAATACACCATCACCTAATATGGAAAAGGATGTAACATCATCTTACCCTCATCATCTAATCACGACCAAGACCAATCATCAATCATTTTGCCTCTTCGTCTGAACTACATTGGTCTAAGGCCCTAACGACCGGGGCTATATAGGCAGCACTCAGATGACATGACGTCTTCTGAGGTTAGCTTGACCACATTCATTAGTTCATCTACCTAATGGACAAACTATCTTACCTTTGACCATGACTTGACCTCATCCAACCTCATCCATAACCAACCCCCTTCCTCCCTTTTGGGAGAACTACATCAGCCTGAGGCCCTTCACATAGGGGCTATGTAGGCAGCACTCAAATGACAGGGGGTCTCTTAAGGTTAGCTTGATCACATTCCTTCATCCATCCATCTAATGGACCATCTATCAACACCCATCACTTGAAATCACTTATATCTCAGTCCATCCTCAACCAATGACCTTGGAGATCGCACCTATCTCCTCTGATTTTGACCACTTCCAAGACAAATTTGCCTTGGTTGTTTTTGTATGTATGCTACTCCACAAATGGTTAGCAAAATTGTTTAAAACCCCCATTTTGACCCTCACAAGTACTAGGATCGCGAGCAAGTTGATCCCCACTACTTATGACATTTTCATGTTTCCAAGAGCACTTCCTAAGCCTGGGATACTTGGAACATGATGACCATTGGAGCTATAGCTTGGATCAAATAACCCAATTAGCTATGACTAAATGCTGGGGCCTAGTTATTTCAATTTTAGCACTCCTCAACCCTTGACCTGCAATAATTTGACCTGACCATCTCGTGAAGTGGTATGTGTGCAATCTCAACTTTTACAGCGTTCACCTCAGCCTTCACCATATCCATCCACTCTCTGTCAAATCAGCACCTGACTTCAGGGTCCCTTCTCTCGACTCCTACTTTGAGGGGGAATACCTCATCCCATAATCGGGGCAAACTTCATTCATTTTTGTCTTACAGTTCATCAGAACAACCAACAAGATGAAAAAGACCTCATCCCATACCTGGGGCAATCAACTCCTATTTTTGTCTTGCAGTTCATCCAGAACAACCAACAAGACAAAAAGGGGCAAATGTAGACATCAAAATCGTGTCTACTCCTTGGTTGACTCTCCCCCTTGGTCCCCTTGATCCACTTCTAACCATGCCTAACCTATGTCTTATTAATTTAAAATAATCATCTATTTTAAATTAATAATTCCCTCTCTCTCTCTCATGACACCTCACCCCTCCTAGGATACCTCTCCTTGGATGCCCTCCACTACCCCATGCCAAGTCTTAAATGCCTTAAGACCCCATTTCAAGCCTTCCACTCATTTCCCATGCCTATTAAACCACCTTCAACCATTTTTCCATGACCAACTGACCTTGGAAGAAGGAAGAACAGACAAAAGGCTATTTTTAGCCCTTTTTTCTATTCTTTGGCTGCCAACGTCGGTCAGTAGTCGGCTGATGTCAGTGGTATTACCAACATTGGTTGCCTTAAAAACTGTGTTTAGCACCCTGAATGTAGGTTTTCTTGAACAATCGGCCAATCTTTCAATCTTCAACAATCAGACCTTTCAATCTTTAATCCACCAATCTTTCCAATCCTCTAATCTTTTGATCTGCTTGATCCAGAATCAGACTTCTCTCTCTCTCTCTCCTAGACATATAGCAAGCATCATAGGCTATAGGTACATTGCAGGAAGTCTTCTACAACCGCAACATCAGCAATCAGTCTTCTACACTCCTCCTCCAGCAAGCCACAGGTAAGTATTCCTCTGTATTTTCATTTTAATAGCTTATAATGTATTTGTAATCAGTTTCCTATTTATTGCTTCTAAGCCACATTACCCACCAAACCTGGCTATCAACCAGACTAATTAGACACTCTTCATGGAGAGGCTAAAAAGCCCTCCTCTTACCCAGACCCCTCTTGACACCCTGTCCTCAACCTGACTCCCTCTTAAGACCTTGTCCATTGACCAACAATCCTGCACAGACTCCCAGACTGATACAGACCCCTTTTGTCGACCATAGACCTTCTCTAAGACCTGTCCACAGACTACTACCCCACCGACATCAGCAGACTAACTGATGTCGGTAGAATTTACCAACTGATGCTGGCAGCATAACCAATGTTGGCGACTGTGGAAGACTAACAACAGCATATAGGTATGCATATCTTTGTTTCCTTTACTTATTCTTCCATTTATTTCTCTTTATCAAACATTTTCTTTATCAATCAGTGGACTGACACCCTTCTAGGAAGTCTTTGCACTTTTGGGATCAAGCTTTTGCTTGGCAGTCCACCTTACATCCATCTAACGCCTTATTTGTTTTAGTCTCTTTCTTTTATAGGTGTCATCCTCCATAACCAAAGAGGAGTTCCCTCATCATCTGGATAATGGTGCATGGACCTCATTCGGGTATCATCTAACCCTAGACCACTTATCTTAGTTTCTTACTTCCTTTGAATGTAGAAAAATGAAAATAGTTTGAAACAATATGAAGGTGAAAAGTTAGCCTTCTAGGCATATTAAGATGGTCCCCATACTTAGTCAAAATTATACAAGTTAAATTTCAAGCAAATATTGAAGATCAAAAGATATCACTTAATTGTACATTGAAGATCAATTGATATGTAATGAAGTCAGCATGTCAAAGGCACCTCCGAGTAAATGCACTAGTGATAAGTGTCCCAATCATATAACATTGAATAGTAAATCTACATGTGGTTTAAAGTCAGTTAGTCGATGTTCAATATGAGGATTCCAAGTGTCTCAATAATAGGAACTAAAAGTAATGTGCAGAAGGAATGTGCTAATGCCAAGTATCCCATTCATGGGAGCTCATCAGATATAAAGTTTAAGATTGTAAAAATATTGAATAGTGAGTAGTTGATCATGCAAAGAAGATCCAATGGAGTGAAATGACTTAATGGGATAAAGTTCTCAATGTTTAACCATAGATAGAGATAATGTTCATGATAGTTTGAAGATCTAATGGAAGATAGATCTCAAATCAAAAAGATCAATAGATGTGTTTTAAATATATAATGTTAAAGTCTAGAAGCATACAAAGATCGAATCGATCATGTGAGCATATAAAAGATCAATAAAACATGTGCATTTTAAAGAATAAATACCATTAGATCATGGTTCCAAACTCAAGATCAATGGTTGATATTTAAAAATATGATCAGTCTAATGGTCAAGCACAAGAACATGAAAGAACATGTAAGTAAGATATATATTATGATATAAATAACAAGATTGATTTTTATACTCGATCAAATCTATGTAATAATGCATGTGCATTAAAAATAGAGTCCATAAAATGCTATAAATAGTAATGAGACCAAGAATCATGGTAGTGGAGCATGAGTTTAAGATGCGAGAAGCTTAAACTTTAAGAGATAATGAACTGAGTCTAGAATAAAATGTGATGTGTAGTATACTAGTGTGAACATAGAATATACGAAGACATAGATAAAATTATTATTATATATATATATATATATATATATATATATGTCATCTAGGATATAGTAAAAGCTAATGGAATTATTAAATTATGTCAAACACATAAATATAGAGACACAAAGATAAAGGGGAAAAAAAGATAAGAGAATGAAAGAGAAGAGAGTTGAAGTGCAGAGCATGAGTAGTTATAAACCAGACCTATAATAGAGAATTGAGATTGGATTTATTTATGAATCAAACATTTTAATTTGGAGTTGTAGCTTCATAGAATAATCTGATAGGTAGGTTTCATCAAATAAGATGATTTGGTGTTCAGTTAGGGAGTTGGTGGTTCCTTGGATTTGGTGATCTTAAACTAGAGGGTTGGTGTCTCCTTAGGGTTTGTGCCCTTAAATGTGTAACGTGTGAGGTTTTAACTATGAGGTTGGATTAGAATAGTAGATTCTATCAGCTATTCTCATTATGGTTGTTACTATATAGGGTTTTCCCCACACACACACACACACATATATGGGGTCATGAGAATTTGTGTGTGTGTGTGATCTCCACATATTTGTTTTAATCTACATATGATTTTTAATTTTTTTCTAAAAGGTATTTAAAATGGACTAAGTTAATCAATATATTGATTCACCTCCCCTCTCTGTATATATTTGTGTTCCAATAGCATTTACTTGAGCTTGTGATATTATATATGATAGTTATGAATAACTAAAATGGTAATATATACCCTAAGACTATAAAACTTAATTTAAATTTAAATATAAACAACTTAGGAATAAGCTATGAATAATCAAATCCCAAGTCTGAATATAAAAACTAAAATAAATTTAATATTAAATACAAAAATTCATAACCTAAGTAGATGATATGGATAATCAAGACTTAAGTACAAATAAAATGTAATAATCTTATGGCAATCGAGAAATAAAAAGGCCGAAAAAAAAAGACCAAAAAAAAATGTAAACAAACTAACATTATAAAAACAAACAAAAATGAATAAACAATATAAACAATAAACTATAAACAAACTATACATAAAAATAAATAGAACTAAGAAAACAAATAAAATAAACAAACTATATAAACAAATAACAAAACACCAATAAACCAAAAGAAATAAACACAAACAAAAATGAATCATAAAATAATAACAAACAAAGCACAACAAAACACCAATAAAAATAAACTATAAAACATCAATAAAAAAACATTGACAAAAAAATAACACACAAACAAATAACTAAATAAACACAAATAATTAAAAAAAAATAAACAAATAAACACGACACAAAAAAATAATACAAACAAAACAAAAACAAAGAGAACAAACAAAGATAGATAAAATAAACAAATTTACAAACAAAAGTAACAAATAATACAACAAACAAAATAAACAAAACAATCAAAACAACTAAAAAAGAAAAGTATAGCAAAAAAACTACTCTAAACACATAAAAACAAACAAACTAAGATAAATAAGAAATAATAAATAGATAATAGTTAATCACAATGTTATTGCAAACAATAAAAAATTTATTTGTGTATGTGTAATAGAGGTGTTAATCTTGGTGATAGGGTGACCCCTAAACTAGGTAGTAATGACATATGTAAAACAACATAAGAACAAAAGGCACAAGGTTTCCCCTATGATATAAAAAAACAATGACAAAAACAATATGACAACATTGTCCCTAGGCTATAGAAAGCAATGACACAAATAAGACAACACAAATATTAACCCTAAGCCATTTGAGACAAAAAAAAAACCACAAACAATTCAGGGGGAAAAAAAGAAAAAAAGGGGTAGTGGAGCTGACTCTAGATGCACTAGGCAAGTGGACACTACCTACATAGTTCTATAGACATAAGGTCCAATGTGAACTTCAGGTCAAAATTTCTCCCTAGATATGGGATAGTATAAAATGAATGATAAGAAAACATGATTTACTTGTAGAATAAATGGGAATGGTCTCAAAAAACTATAAGTGCATGATAAAAGAGGGGATGATGTTTCAAAATCATGAAAATTTCAACACAAACTAGTCATGTAATTGTGAGAGGATGGTTTAAGATGAAACCACACTAAAAGTTAAGAGATGAGTATCCATTAATGAACTAAATTGGCAATCCATAATCTCTACTAAATCTATGGCTTAGAATGAGAGTGAGATCACAAAATGGTAAGAGGATTATCAATGGCGGCTCAAAAAATAGTAAGAGTGTTTAAATAAAAATTTAACTCACAAAATAACAAGAGTGTAAGGAAATCCAAGTGGTCATTATTGCATCAAATTTGAATATAAAATGTATATAACATTAACTCACAAAATGGAGAGAGTGTATGACTAAGTTCAATAAGGATGGGGGAACTAAATGACAAGTGATCACTTGTGAGATAGTTAGGAGTCCCAAAATCCTTAAGGTAAAAAAGTGGTCAAAAAAGAAAGGAAGGTGTGGGCGAGCTAACCAGAGATACCCCATGTATATAAGTGTTGCCTACATAGACTATGTAGACCTCATGTTGATTTAGTTCTCCTATAAATGGAAGTAAAAAGGCCAAGGTTATCTAGAAATAAAGCAAAAAAATGTCCCATCCTATAAATCTTTGATGAATTTATATCTCATGTTTAAATTCTAAGCCAATTTTTCATGATTTTATGATTTTTAGGATTTTTAATATATTTTATGAATGTTTAGGGATTTTAAAACTCTTATAAATGTTTTTGGAATTTTCTAGGCATCTCAACTCAATTAATAATTACAAGATATAGAATGGTCCATCTCACAAAATGGTGAGAGAGTGGCTTAGGTTACTCAAAAAATAGTGAGAGCATTCAAAATTAAAAAATTACACATAAATTAGAGAGAGCTTGGTAAAGCGGTGACTAAGCTATTCCACCTTAAGCAGTAAAGGTGGTAAATTGCTTCCAATGTTTTTAATGTTTTTGGTATTTCAACTCAATATATAATTATGAGATACAACTTGGTCCACACTTATAAAATGGAAAGAGCATGGATTAGGTTTCTCACACAATGATGTGAACATTCAAACTTAAATAAATACTCACAAAGTAGTGAGATCATGGCAAAGGGGTGACTAAGTTGACCTCAACATGAATCGAGCACTGCCTACATAGTTCTATAGGACTTCAAGTCATTATAGTTTTGCCTACATAAAAGGTATCCGACTAAGTACAAACAAGATCTAGATAGAGGAAAATGGCAAGGAAAATGGTAATAGTAATGACAAGGTGATGTGATAATGCATGGTAAAGGTGTTGTCTTTAATTTTCCCATAGGTAGTTATAATTAGGAAACAATGGAAAAGGGTCATTTGTACTAATTTTTCAATAGGTGGTTATAATTAGTAACATGAGGTGGGAATGTAATAACAAATGAAAGATGTAATTACCAAGACCATTATCATACTACTTTCATATATTTCCATTCGTATGTGTAATTATAAATCAACTGCTAGATTAAATCTATTTATTAACCATGGAACATGTCTGAATTATAAATGAATTAGAACTAAGGCCAAATGTTATAGGTGAGGTTAGGTAAAAATAACTAGTTTGAAAAGGGTTAATAACATGGTAGAATGGTAAGGGGTATAGTACAAGGCATAATATAATGTGGCACAACATAGATGGTCTTTATAGATAATAATTCAAGTCCCTCAAGCATAAACAAGTTTGAGTTGTATTATGTTTATTAGCTCATCTAGTTCATCTCCATCTAGCATAACAATCCTTTATACTCTAAAATTATAGTTGGAAACAAATACATTGGGTCCTAACTATTTTGGTTTGAACTTTCCTTTTTTCTTTGTTTTAGCATTCACATTTTTTTTATTCTCTTTTAATGTCAGGACACCAAGCTCAAATTCATTATTCTTAACATGCCTAGTGTATTATCCTTTTAATCAGTTTTGATATACCTAAAAATTATTCAAGGTGGCCAAGCATTTTCCATTAAGAAGGTCTAGCTCTTACAAATGAGCCACCTTATAGTATTAAACATCAATGATGTGTTGTAATGAAATTTGGAGAGAATGCAACTCGACTTTGATAGGAAGAATAGATTTGGTTGCATAAACAAATGAATAGGGTGTATCTCATGTTGAAGTATAGAATGTGGTATAGTATGCTTAGAGGGTGTTAAATAGATACAAGTGCCAATTATGATCAAGATAATTGACAATATTCTTTAGAATATTGACAAAGGTTTTATTAGAAGCCTCAAATCGACTATTGCCTTGTGGATAGTAGGTAGTAGAGAAATGTTGTTTGATGTGGTATTGAGAACAAAGTGATTTCACATCTTTTTTCTTGAGTGATCCACCATTATCATATATAATGTCATATGGGGTTCCATAATGGTAAATGATATGGTTGAATATGAATTTAGATATTTTCTTATTTGTGATGTAAGTGAGGGGAATGGATTCCACCTACTTAATGAATTATTCAATAGTAGTTAGGATGTGTTTATGGCCATTGGAAGAGTTAGGATTGATTTTCCCAATGAGGTTGAGTCCCCATGTTGAGAATGGACATGGTGTTGTCAATGGTTTGAGTGTTTTAGTTGGAGCATAAATCAAATTGGCATGTTTTTGACACTTGACACAATTCTTCACTTAGGAAGTTACATCTACATCCATCATTAGCTAATAATAACTAGTACATATTAATTTTTTGGCTAAGATTGCCTCACTAGTGTGGGTTCCACACACTCCTTCATGGACTTCCCTTGATGCTAGTTTGTATTATATTGAATCTAAATAATGAATTAGAGTTACATCATAGTTTATATGATATAATATCAATCTAAGTAGGGTATAGTGAGAGACTTTTTGGGTAAAGGATTTTTGTTTTTTACATGATAAATTGGAAGGCATGGTTTGGTCTTGGAGATAGGCATATATGTTTGAGTAGTATTGAAATGTGGGACCAATAATGTCATAAACCATCTCTATAGTTGATTGTTCATGTGATGGCACTAAAATATTCTCAATAATTAATTTATAATCCCTTACTCTATATGTTATTTTTATCATGGAACCAATAGTGGCCATAACATTGGTTGTTTTGTTATTGGTTTAAGGTATTATTTCAAATTGGATGTGGGTAATTTGATGCTTGAGAGTATTCACCATATCTTTATAGGGAACTAACTTATCATCCTTGGTCTATTAATGGTTTGTAATTTGAATGATGATTAACTGAGAATCACCATACACTAGTAAATGTTGAATGTTCCACTGTATTACTTGGTGAAGACCTATAATGAGCACTTCAATATCATCCATGTTATTGGTACATATAAATATAATATAAAATGACTTGGGAATAAGATACCCTTCTAGCAAAACAAACAATATTCTAATACCTAATCTATGATTTGAATGATCCGTCAAAGTAAACCTTCCACTATTCAACCTCAGGAGGTGCATATGCTTCATCAATAGCCATAATGGCCTCATCTAGAAATTCAAATGTAAGAGGTTGAGTGTCTTGAAGAGTCACTTTTTCAAGTTGATCTGTGATTACTTGGCCCTTAATGTAATTTTGGTTGGCATATTAAATTTAAAACTCACTCAATAGCATGATCCATTTTTTCATATAGCCCTGTAGAGATGATTTGGATAGTAGATACTTGAGCATATCTACTTTGGAAATAACAATGGTCTTATTGTTCAACATATAATGACACAAATTTTAGGCTATGAAAATCATTGCTAAAAAGGATTTTTAATCAATTTATAGTTGTTTTCATACATGACTAATGTTTGTCTTAGATAATACATGGCATGTTCTTTTCCATGTTTATCATGTTATGCTAAAAGTGCCCCGTGCCCCCAGGTCATTCTCAGTTGTTGATAGATAAAGAAATAATAGTTTATTTGGAATTGATAGCAAAAAAATAGGTGGGTTGACAAGATATTATTTAATATAATTGAATGTTTTTTGGCACTCTTCATTCTAGGAGAATATATTGCCTTTATTTATTAAGTGCATAAATGGATGGCATTTATTGACTAACTGTGAGATGAAGCATCTGATAAATTTATAATTGTCTTGAAAATTATGGATCTACTTCAAGGTAGATGGTGGTGGAATTTATATAATTTCATGAACTTTGTTTGGGTTGACTTCAATTCCCTTATGAGAGACAATAAATCCTAATAGTTTTTCATAATTTATGCCAAATACACACTTCCTCAGATTAATTCTGATTTTTTACTCATGAAGTATCTCAAATATTATTTTTATTAAAACTAGATGATCAACACAACTCTTTGATTTACATAGGATATCATTGACATACTCCTCAATAATATCATGCATCATGTCATGGAAAATCACTATCATGTCTCTTTGATAAGTGGCCCTGGTATTCATAAGTCTAAAAGACATCACTTGATAATAAAAAGTTCCCTATGGAGTGGTGAATGATATTTATTACTAATCTTATGGTGATATTATGAATTTATTATAACCTAAAAATCAATCCATTAGATAGATAATTTCATAGGTGGTCATTGAGTCCACTATTATGTATATATTAGGCAAATAAAGTCATAGTTGAGGTAGGGTTTGTTGATATCTCTAAAATCAATGCAAAATATGATACCTTCTAGTTTCTTACTTGCAAAATGATTTCAATCAAATCTAAATAGTCAATTGGCATGATGTATTTTGCACCTAAGAGTTCTTAAAACTTTTTCTTGACTAGCACAGTAATACAAGGATGCATCTTGCACAACTTTTGTTTAACAATCTTGGTATTAAAATGTATAATGATATGGTTTAAATCAAGGTGGGTTCCAAACTAACATGTCTAAATAGGCCCATGTAAATATGTCAACAAATTCCCTTAAAAGGGATGTAAAAGCTTCATGTTCCTCTTAAGTGAAGGATGTACTTAGTTTAATCCATTTAAAGTCCTATGGAGTCCCAATGTTCATCTATGAAGTATCCTCCATCAAGAAGTGTATAAAAATCATATAAAATATTTGGCAAGGATTTGAAATAATTATTAATGAAAAAGTCCTTTGGATGGACTAGCTCATCTAATTATCCTAAGAAGGATGAATTAAAATTTCCTAATTTTTGCATCAACCATGACATAAATACCTCAAATAACTCTTAAATAATTTGTGCAAAACCTTTCCACTCCTTGTACTAATATTTTATCCATAAATAGGATTTGGGCTATAGGTCTCTTGTGCTTCATAGGAATAGGGATGAGCATCCTTGTCTAATGTCACTAGAAACCAATTTTCACCAAGGAGACTTGCATTTATATTTACTTTCTCCCTAGTCATAAAGTGCCTCAAAGAAGTTTTCACTTTTAGATCTCAATGTTTAATTTTATTTTTATTTTTGGAAAGGTAAATTCACCCACTCTATAAATTAGGTAGAAGGATCCAATCTAATAGAAAATCCCTACTTGTGGTCTCTAAGAGGAATGTGACTCCTTAATCCTAAAAAGTCATATATGGCCTCATCATTTTCAAACTCATATAATGACATTTTTGACTCTTGATAGTCCCAATATATCAATTATGGATGGTAAAGGGTTAAATGTGAAGTTTTATAAACATCACTAATAGTGCAAATGACATGGGGATTAAATAAAATTGTAATGGTAAGCTCATTATAGATGTTATAATTGGACCCTATGTCACTATCATCATCATCTCTAGTTATTATTTTTAGAAAATGAATAAGGTATAAAAGGTCACCCCAAGTAGTCTAAATCTATTACCTTAGGTTCCTTTTTACTTGGTAATAGAGACTGGTTCAATCATTCCTTGTTGATGTATCCCCAGGTCTTTGCCTTCATAAGCTAGGTGCTCTATAATCTAGTTAGGGATAGAATACTTTGTACTTTGGTAATAGTTAGATAAATCATCAATGTAGAGTCATGAATCATGTTTTACTAAGGGATCCTATTCTAGGCTAAAAGCTAGTTTGAAAATAATGGACTTGTTTAGCTAATATTTTCCTTCAGTTTCCCACTCCTTACGAGTAGTTTTGGCCTTAGGTCTCCCATAAGCTTTTAGATTTTTAGGAAATTTGGAAATATGTAATACACTATGGGTAATATATTATCTGAGACCTTTGTTAGTTATATAAAAGTGGTTATAAATGTCTAGTGGAGGCATGGTTGAAGTAGAAACTAAGCTATTTGGGTTAATGTAATTAGTTTATGGGATTGATTCAATGGCTTTTCCTTTCTCATCTCTTTCTCTATCTAATTTAGGCATATGATTCATGTGAAATTTGTAGTTATACCTTTTATATTTAGCCTCAAGGTGTTTACAATACTAATATGGCTAAAGATCATCTAGTATAGTCACTTCGATTTCTAAATGTGGAAATTGTATACACTAATGCAATGTAGAAGTTATAGCCCTAATTTCATGGATCTAGGGTCAACCCAATTACATATTTTAAGATAATTCAAAGTTCAAAACATGGCACAAAGTATCATGAGTCAGTGTCCCAATGACTACTAGTAAGTTAATAGCTCTTTGATATTCCCATTCTTCATTATCAAATGCTTTGATAAAGATGATATCTAGTTGTAAGTTAGCTACTATATATCCAAGATGCTTGACCAACTTTAGAGACACAATGTTTTATATTAGAGGTTAAAGCAGGTTTTGAATGGACCCCAAAACCCTGAACAAGGAGAAAGATAAACTATGAAGCACAACCAGGTTAGCTCAAAAACCTGAAAACAAGAAACCAGGTTTTACAGGGACCTGAAACCAACAAATAAGAACATGAAAAACAACAAACAAAACATAGATCAGAAAGGTAGCCAAAAGCAAGCTACCAGATCTGTAACCAGCAAATAGAGAATATGACCGGTTTGCTGTCCCCAAAATACCAATCAGCAGAAAGGAACTTTGGGTGAATCTTATAAATCCAGATTTTTCTTTTTGCATGACCGAAGATTCATTTCAAGAGGAGGGATCAAAGGCTTAGACTTCTTTCTTCTGACTGCTGTCCACCCCTCTTCTACCTTAGCTGCCTCAGCAATCCATGCCTCAGAAGACATTATTCTTTGGCCACCTAAAGGTGGAAACTCCTTGTGATATTCTAACACAGTCGAGCTCTTAGATAGATCCTTCTGGATAGGGGAAGAGATCACCATCTCCTCCACAGGCTCAGCTGTTTCTTTAACTACAGCCTCCTCAAAGGATTCATTTAAATGATTTTCCATAGATTCCTCTCCATCTTCCGAATCGGATTGTGAACCTTCCTCATTCTCGGTCTCAGGTTCAGTAGATGTCTCCAAAGGTTGTTTTGAGAAATCCTTTGGCCACCACGAAGGTGAATGTTTGGGATTATTTATCCCAACACCACAACGGGCAGCAACATGTCCCATCTGGTGACACTTCCAACACCTAAAATGAATCCCCTCATAATCCAATATTTGAGTCCAGGTACCCCTTGGGGTCTCAATGCATATCGCCTCAGGAAGGCCCTTTGAAACATATATATCAGCCAGAAATCGTGCACAAGTCGAATGGTGGCTTTTTGTACTATCTTCTTCATATAGAAACTCCCCTATAGCATTTCCAATGGTTTTATAAACTGCCTCTTGCCACAAATGAATCGGAAGATAAGGGAGACACACCCATATAGGGATCTTGTTAAAGGATTCTGAAAGAGGATTAAAATCCTTATGCCAAGGTTTGGCCATAAGAGGAAATCTGCCCTGCTAAGAAAAATTATTGTGGCACAAAATTGACATCCTATCTTCAGGGCTTTGAAATATTACTATAAAAAAACCCCTAGCACAGGGCTGGATTTGACCATCTTCGATGTGCGGCCAACTCATAGCTATCCAGTTCTGTAGATCAACTAGAGATGGCCAGAAACCACAGAAACGGAATATGGCTACACACGAGGATAACCGTTTTTCTTCCAGGAAGATATTTTCAGCTAACTCAGGATCTAAAGTAACCTTAAAAGGTTTTAAAACACTTACAGGTGATACACCAGTAGATACAAGATTTGTATAAGGCTGAGCTTCGTGTATTTGTGCTTCGAAGGCCGCCACATCTGCATAAGTTTGACTCCCTGTTCCATGCCCTGAACCAGGGTCAACGACCAGACCCACAACTGTGGTTTCTTCAGTCCCCACATCAGTGATCCCTTTGATGGTATTTTGGTTCCTCCCTGTGCCAGCTGGAAGGACCTCCTCCGTAATGGCTTTCACAGCCTCGTAGAGACACAATGTTAAAACCTAAGGTCTTAGAGATAAACAAAGGTACTAGAGATAACATTTCATTTTGGTCAAAGGTAAGACATTGGATATGGGCCAAGTGTCTTACCATAGCTTAGAATTTGTCTAAAGTGATGTCATATGGAATAAAGGATTGGTTCAAGTACTCATTTAGGATGTCTTAATGGGAAATATATGTATGCAAAAAATTTATGATCAATATGTGTATAAGTGTCTTTTTCAATTGTTCCATAATATCATAGGTCTTCCCATTAGTTTTTAGTTGGTTTAATTTTTTATAGGCATGGAAGTCTAATTAGGCTCACTTTTAGTATTCGGTTGTAGTCCTTTGATAGTAACCCTAGCTCATCAAGTTGTGACTTCATAATCTTGACCTAGAATTTGGATTTGGTAGTTGGTTGGGTAGGTAATGAATCTTGGAATGATGATTCTCAGATGATATAGAGCCATGTTATCAACACATCCATTTGGTAGATAAGAATTGTTAGGTAAAGGTCTAGGTCTATTCATAGTTGGCCAAGGATAACTAGTGATAGTGGCAACATGACCACCTAAAACATGTCCTAAAACATTATTATATGTATACTTAATGACATGCTAACCTCATATCATTTTTACCTTAGTTATGATCATTTTTATACTATTATTTTGGATGGTATTATTGTTGTTGATTTTATAGTGGAGTTATCTATTTTTGTTGTTGTTATTATTGGTATTAATAGTAATTATTTTTATTGTTATTATTTTGGGAAAATGGATTCTAGTAGATATCCAAATTAGAATTGGTCATCGGAGTATGGGTGTCTTTTGATATCTCTCCATTTTATAGCATATTATCAATCAAATGCCAAAGTTAGATACATAATCTTATGGAATATATCCTCTAAGATGATGGTACTCACAAAATTCATATTCCTTATACCAATTAGGAAAAGGAATACATTTAGGAAATATATTTGATAGAGGCCAACTAATCATATTTGATTGAAATAATTTTTAGAACATAAATTCAATAAGCTCACCAAGGTCATTAAATTATGGGGTTACGAGTGCTCTTCTCCTTAGAGGAGGGGATTTTAATTGTTTTTTTATTTTTTGGTAGTTGGTTTTTTGGAGGTCTTAGTTGAATGTATGGAGGAGGTGGATATTGAGTGGGTAAAGGTAAATGAACAACCAATGTTTACACCATCTAAATGTGGCATGATTTAATAAACCAATTTCCAACAAAATTCCTATTGTAGTTTTAAGGTTTATGTCTCTCATTATTGTTAGCCTTAGGTGGTGTTACATCTGGTATTTGAATTGGTTTTTTATTATGGTTCTAGTGTTGGTTTTGGTTTTGGTTATGCTAGCCTTGATGTATATTTTGGATCTGATTAGAAGAGGAGAACTTGATTATCCATTTGTTAATAAGGACCTTCTAAATTTGTATTCCTTTATATATAAACTCCTTAATTGTATGATCACATTATACCTTGAGATGATAATATATATCACTATTTAATCTCCTAGTAAGTATCATAGCCAATTATTTATCTAGCATATTATGAGTAAACTAGCTTCTTAGTGCTCTCAAATATTGCAAGTATGTAGTAAAGATTTCACTAGTCTTCTATTTAGCTTGGCTTAGATCCAAAACAATAATACCATGCTCAAGATTATATGAATTTTTTTTACAAAATTATGTGAAAGATAATAAAAGTCTATTACATAATTCTTTGTTAATTTCAATAGCCATTCCAAATCTTGTCTAGCTAGATTCCTTGGATAGATTAGAAGCATATATGTCACTATAGGACACTAGATGGAATTCAAAAAATAATTATTTCATTTTATCTTTAGGGTCACCTTTGTATTTGTATTTAAAAAATTTAGGTGGATCATAACTGAGGAAATGGTATTTGCATATACTCCATCTTAAATGGATAAGAGCATATTTCATCCAATTTGAATTTATTTGTTTATTTTCCCATCTATATATCTTGAATTTTATCCTTAAACTATTGAAACTATTGGGAAAAGAAGTTAGATGGAGAGGCCTACTATTGTTGAGGTTGTGCAGTCAAAGTTGGATTAACTTGACTAGGATACGTATATTTTGGAATGTTGGTTGAATTATCCAGATGAATAGGTATGTGTATCTATGCATTTGGATTATACTATGGATATGGAATATAATGTTGTTAAAACACATTCTGGTTTAGATTGTCTACTTAACCCTAGCTAGTGAATTTTGGATATGGTAATGGAATTTGGATTTGTGGAATGTGTTGGTATTATTGGGTTTGGGAGAGAACTTATTGCCTACTTGTTAAACCTTATTATATATATGAAATGCATTATTGACTATATCCATACTATTGGAGGTGTTTATAATTGGATCTTTGTTGTCCATATGATACCTATTGGGTGAAATTCAACTATTTCCTAGCACATGGTACCTATTATATATAAGAAATTTATTGTTGGTTGAACACCTATTGTTGTATTGTCACTTTTTATTGATAGGCACTTATTATTGGTTAGAAAACTATTAGGGTTTCAAATTTGTTTTTGTTGACCAATTGGCACTTTTTGACCAATATAAACACATTTTTGGTTAGGAAACATTTATGATTGATGAGTTATATTAGTCAATGCTTGTTATGGTAGAACATTCATTCCACCTATTGAGGTGGTTTAGTGTTTTTCACTTTTTGTTGTGGTAATTTGGTATTTTATTGGTTTGTTTCCCCCTATTGCATGATTAAGGAAGAAATTAGTTGAGAAGTGGAGTTGATTATTGATATTGATAAATAGGCATACCTATCCCTTGTTGTTGTAGTCCACTTAGGGCATTGTTTGGAGGAATTTGTTATGTATTAATCAATGGTAAACTAAACACACTTTAGTTAAGTTTGGAATTCACTTACATGCTATCCAATATTTTGAGTGAGATTTTATATTTGAGTGGTCATCACTTTTATTAAAATAGAGATATTATACATGCCACCCACTAATGTGTTTTTATCAAAATGGGTTTACATTTTGGCTTGCCTAACCTGAAGCATTTATTTATTTCCCTGTTGATGGATCTATATCAATACGTGGTGTGTTATAAATAGCCCTTGAATTAATATTTAAATATATGTTGACATAGTTTTGGTATGCGTGTTATACCTATTTCATTTGTTCATCCATAGGTCCTTTCCCTTTTGCATATGTACTTTGATCTTGCTACAATATTTGGACTAAATCTTGACTATACCTAGTTAATGCATATTCAAATGGTTGAATATGAGGCACATTTATATTATTTCTAATTAAAATACTCAAACTTTCATGTGGGAAGTTTGGCATAAACTTAGCTCCTACTTTAACAAATCTAATGAGAACTTCATCTTTATTCTTTATTAAATGATGTTAAAATAAGTATGGATCATAGTTTGTTTCTATTAGTATTTTAACATAGTAGTTCTCTTGTTATTGTCTTTGTTTAATGTTAGGTAGTGTTTGAGTAATTGACTATGTCATTTACTCTAGATATTGGCCTAGATAAGGAGGTATAGTCACCAAATACTATGCTAAAGTGTCATGCCTTTGTTCAATGTATGGAATGTTATAATATGGGTATGGATCTATCTCATAAGCTACATCATCATATGACTCTTGAATAAAATGGTCACTAGTCACAAAGTTCTCATAGTCTATATTATACATGGTCCAACTACATGTGTAATGAGGCATGTTCAGATCTATAGATAGGTATCATGAATAAAAAGGGTCCAAAGGTAATAAATAACTAGTGTATAAAAAATAACCTTTGGCTTTGCAAAATAGGTCTAAAGGATAAAATAACTAAACTATGTGAAGGTAGGATAAAATACACTCCAAACCGATCTAATAAATGATATTGATTTGACTAAAAGTGGTTATAATGAGTGGTACAAGTAACACTATGGCTCAAAACCCTTCTATGGATAAAGTAATAATTTTCCTAAAAGTGGTTATAATTAGTGAAAAAAGTATCTAGAAAAAGTAGAATAATTATGAAATAGGATCAAAATATAGAAATGATTTTACCAAAGGTGGTTATAATCATTAACATGAAAGATAAGGCTAGACTCAAAAATAAATAACTCAAACAAGAACTTAAAAACAAACTAAACTAAGGAAATTGGCTCATATGACACTTGATAATTAGCTCATTGAGACTCGATATTTGATTCATAATATTATTTTTGAATAATGAAATTAGGATACTCAAAATTTATCTAAAAAAAATTTAAACGAGACACATCATAACAACTTAGCTCAAAAAAAATCTCCAAAAAGGCACAAGATAAATAACAACCGCTAGGTCTATGCAAAGGTGTCTTTTAGATAAAATAGGAAATCAACCCAAGTAACACAATCCAAACACAAAATATAGATAACCTAATCCCAAATTATATGAGGCTTTGTCATGAACTTGATTAGTTTAGGATTTGCACTTTTAAAGGTTGAGTTTTATATTTAATATGAAAAGACTCAAATGTTATAAGGCAAAAGTTCTAGACCAAAATGGGAAGTGTAAACATGTATTTGAAACAAGAGAGGTGTAAAAATGGATTAGAACTTGGTTTAAAAAGTGATAAGAGATTGGAATGATTTAGGTAGAGTAATAATGCTCCTTTAAACAAATGTCATGATAATGGTTTTAGACTAAAAAATCCAAGGTAAATGTTTAAGATGAAATGAGTAGCATAATGATGCCCCATTTTAAAAAAGTGACACACAAATAGTTTTGGAATAAATATATAAGGTAAAAAGTGTGACACAAAATGGATAGATTAACATCTCTTAAGCTAAAAGGGTGTGAAAATAACATGATAATTTTGGACTTGTTTTGACATGATAATACAAACAAAAAGTTTTAATGTAAAAACACACATGTAAATGAAAGAAAATAGAAGTAGCACTAATTTTTCATCTTATCTCTTAAAAATGAAAAAAGTGTGTGTAACTTATACCAAAGTTTCCACTAATTTACCAATACTTGTTAGGGATTAAGTTTTAATCAAAAAATTAAAGTACAAGTGTAGATAGAGTTTTTATGCCCCCATTATCTCTCAAGCATTTATAAGTGGCACTAATTTGGAGTGAGAAACACTTAGAATTAGGTGATAAATTTTGTGGTAAGTGGGGTTGACTAACATCTATAAATATCAAACACACTAAATTATCCGAAGTGTGGATAACATAAGGGCACAATCACATTAATTGGATTCATACCTGATAACTTACTATGTAAGGGTCTATTATTTTGCATAATGACTCCATGTAGGTATTGCTCAGTAGAGTTAAATGTTTAGTAAGACCCAACCTAGGTTTTCATTAGGATTAGGGAGGCTAGATGAACCCCTATAAATACTAGTATCATGTGCCCAATTTATATACCCCATCATGGAGTGGGGTTGGTATGATGCTAGGATACAAAACCCTAAGTCAACACACCCCTAGAGAGCTTGTGAAGGAGAAATGGGCTCCTACCCATAAGACAAATGTAATAAAATAAATTGTAAAAACTTTAGAGGCTATTTTTGGGTCACCCAAGTCACTCAGAGCATACACAACATTCTTTATAATAAGAAAAAACAAATAAGTCAATAAACTAAGCACCTTTGGCCATCGAGTTCCCTAAAGGGGATAAGGGGAGAACATATATTCAATAGATTCTAATTTTACATAAAAAAAACTAATCTAATGAACTTTGAAATTTAGATAATAGAAAAAAGGTGAAAAATCTATTAAGAGCTCTAACTAAAATGTATGTTCATTTTAATAGTACCAAATCAAGATGTGATTGAAATTTTGGCCCCTTGGCCTTGTTTGCACTTGTAAAATCTTCAAAAACTAAAATATATATGTGATTAAGTGAATTTTAAGAACCAAATAAAAGCGTATGTGATATTTTAACAATGATTAAGCTTCTCTCTCTCCACCTTAGGTCTTAAAAATGGTATGCATTTTGCTTGACTAGAAGCCAAAAAATGAGTAAAGAACAATCCATTTCGAGCTCTCAGATTTTTAGAAAAAAATAGAGTGAATCCTTTTTTTAGTAAGGTGAATCTATTGATTTATTGCAAAACACAAACACATAGAACAAATATAGTGAAGCTTTCATTTATTAGGGTGAAGCTACCAATTAGGTTAGGCAACACTGCTAAAATAAGCTAGAAAATAAGCAAGTAGAGAGTGAGTTTACCTGGCAAAGCTACCATTCGACAAGATCAAAGCCAATGATTCTATAGATTGAATATGTCATTTATCAAGTCAAATCCACTATTATGAATTCATTATTTCTGCATAAATAAATTTCACAAATGAGCATAAGATTGGAAATCTACTGTTAAATAGGATGAAGCTACTGATAACTCAAAAATTATAATGACGTATATTTCAAGGCTAAAAATTTAAAATTGAAGAAGTAAATGAATTTTTTAGAAAAACTAAGGTTAACATATCATTATCCCTAGCCATATGGGATGTGTGGTCCCACTATGCATGGCATTATGTACCTTAGGTATTTGAAGAGTAAACAAAATGTAGATTATTACTTTGTTATTCCAAATGATAAAATATAAAGAATAATAATACACTAGGAATAAAATATCTTCCTTAAGAACTAGGGAGAGAATAACATGATAAACAAAATAAAAAAATAGAGATAAAGACAATACACATTTATTGTCCCCTTTGTCAAATTTGATGCTTACTTATTGGCATAAGGATGTTCATGCTCGACCTATGATAATTTGAGTATTCTATAAATTCTCTTCTATGGTGGTATTATCTCTTTAATATTCACTTGTTGATTGGTGTGAATCTTGGCATAAATTAGGCATTATAACACTACTCTCAAATGATTTAAGAAGGTGTTCTAGTAGAATAACCTTACACATAAAATCTTATTGGCAAATAGTGCAAGCACTTGTATTTATAACTTTAAGAAATAAATCTAATCCAAGGGAGGTTAGGGTAAATTCAAACTTAGGTTGAGTATGAATTAACCTAGGTTAAATTAGGCTAACCATGGGTTGGGTTAAAGCACTCATGAAATCTTGACACCTCAGTTTTAGATATTTGTGAGGCATGAAAAATCACTTTAGATATTTTTGAGGTGTGACTAATAATTTTGGAAAATTTGGAAATAATAAATCACTTTATTATCTCCTTTGACCTTTGACTTCATATTTGGCCAAAAAATCTTTTTTTTTGGTAAATGAAATTAACTAATTTGATTTGTAATTTTTGTTTAGGCAATTTAATTAATATTTTAAATGTAATTAAGCTTTCTTAATGTTTTTTGGCTTTTGGTAAATTTTTAAAATGTTAAGAATTAAGATCTTGATAGGTCAAAAGTGTCAAATTATTAGGTTGTAATTTGACTAGGGTCAGAACTAAACTAGGTTATTGGTGCATATAGGGTAATACACTAAATATACTAGCCTTGTCACATTTTTAGGTAATTAAATCCCTTAACCAGATGAAATTTCACAATTCAGGTTATTTTTAGGCTTAAAATATGTCATTTTCTATAAATTGACTTGAATCCTAGTTTAGGCACAAAAGTGGCCAAAACCACGTCTACATTATGTTGTTAAGAAGCCTAGTATTAGAGCTTCATATTCTACTATGTTATTTTTTCATGAAAAACCAAAGTGAATATTAAAAGACATGTGTTCACCTTATGGATTAAAATATAAAATACCAACCCTAACACCCATATCACATTTAAATCCATCAGAATTCATGGTCCACATATCATAATTGATATTATAAAAAGTAAATTCATCTCAAAACTTAGTAGTAATAGAGAGTGGATCATGTAAAGGGGTAGCAACTAACTGATATGTAATAACTTGCCCTTTAGTATACTTTTGTGATATAATATGTAAATCAAATTCATTAATAAAAATTACCCACTTTTATATACATCCCAATAGATTAGGGCTTTGACATAAGATATTTGAGTGGGTCAACTTTAGTGATGACATGAATTTCATTATTAAGTAAATAGTGTCACAATTTTTATGTGGTGAAAATAATATCTAAACATATATTTTCAATATTGGTATAATTTTTTTCATATTGTTAAGTGTGTGGCTAATTTATTAAATGGCATGTTCATAACTATCATCATCATATTGTGAAAGGAAAGCACCAAATTCATAATCAGTGGCAAAAAAAGTATAATAATAGGTGTCTAACTAGAATGGGAGGCATAAGAACAAATGGGTTCTAAATATATTCTTTAGTGGCATCAAAAATTTGTTGAAAAGAGTCATCCCATTTAAATTTAGAATATTTCTTAAGTATTATTGTAAAATATTGTGTTTTATCTACTAATTGAGCCAAAAAATGTCATATAGATTGAATTCAACCTTGTAAACATCAAATATTCTTTAAATTAATTGGTGGTGGAATATTTAGTATAGATTTTTATTTCTTAGGATCAACTTCAATGCAACTTTGATAAATGATAAAGCTAAAAAACATACGTAAAGATACTTTTAAAAGATATATTTTGATTTAAACATACATTATTTTGCCTCATTATTTTAAATATTTTTTATAAGGCAATATCATGGTATTTCCAACACTTGGATTTGGATAATAAATTATCAATATAATATTCAACTATTTTATGTGTGTAATGATAAAAAATATATGGCATGGCTCACTGATGGGTTGTTCATGAATTCTTTAGTTCAAAAGGCATGATTGTATAATATAATGTCCCCTATTATAAGATGAATGATGTATTTTCCTAATCTATAAGATTTACCTTGATTTTGTTATAACCAAAAAAACCATGAATTATAACATATCATATATAATGGTGGAATCCATAGTCATATCTATGTTTGGTAATAAAAAATCATCTTTAGGACAATCTTTATTCAAATCATAGTAATCTGTGTAACATAGAATATATCCATTAGGATTTATCTATGGTACAATATTAGAAACTCATTCAGGATAATCAATGTCATGAATGAATTTGGTATCCAAAATCCTTTCAACTTAACTTTTGACTAACAAGTGAGCTTTTGGATGTATTTTTATGATTTTTTCTTGACCTTTTTGACATCTTGATATAACACAATATTGTGCATAGTTATCAATGGTTTAATTCTATGCATATCTTTATATGACGATGTAAATAATTTGGGATAATCATGTAAATCTTTTTAAAGGTATTTTATTTCATCATTTTTTATCATGGTTCCTAAGAAGACTATTTATGGATCTTATCAGTGCCAAAATGAAATTCAATTATTTCTTCATTAAGCAATGTTGATTTATCTTCCACATATGATGTCATAGGAATAGTATTGGGGCCATCTAGTTTGTTTTAGTATTAAAATTTTCACTTTCACAAAAATATGCATGTGAATTTATTGGAAATATCTTCTTGTGGTGAAATGAAGGAAGATCTTCATAGGCACCTAAATGTTCCAAAAGAGACTCATCATTTGATAATTCTTCCAATGTCAAAATTTCAAGTGAGATTTTGTTGTTAATGAGATCATGATATATTCATGACAATTGAAAAGTATAGTTCATTTTATTATTATGATCAAATCACACGTGAATGGTAAGGATGAACTTGGGAGGTTCATTAACTTTATTAGGTCCATGAGAAGTGGAATTATTATTATACCCAAGGCCTAATTGCTTTTAATTAATATAAGTATTAATAGGATAAACATTACATTGAGAATGTTTTTCTAACCCTTCTTCAATAGTGTAGTTATACTTTGTAAGTAATTGAACCCAAAACCATATTAATTTATGTTTATTGAGGATATATATTAATGTGGTACTAATGAAGGTAAATCAATAGGTGAATTATATGGTGATACATCAATGAAAGTATTTTTCATACATGAAACATAAGTATCCATGGGATGGACCATTGCATAATATTGTAAAGGGTCTTGGTTTAAAGTATGTGTATATATAACCTTGATAATTAAACTTCAGATATGATTTTAATGTATAAGTAATGACATTCATGTCATTAATCCAAGGTTGGCATAATAAAATATTATAGTTAAGATCATTAGGTAAAACTTGATAGAAAATAGAAAGATTGCATGGGCTCAAAATGATATTTAATGTAATTTTACCAAGTACTTGGTTTGAAATGTTTTCAAATCCATGAATTTTCATGTTTGAATGAGTTATATATTTTGTATTTATGACTAGAAAATTTAGGAAATATATGTTATAAATGTTCAATCTTGATCCATTGTAAACAAGTACTCTTTTGGCCTCATTTTTTTCAAAGACTTAAATATACAATGGTAAATATTGATTAATAATATGATTTTGGGGAATATTCTATTTTTAAAAATAAATAACTTCTTTTGTCTATCAAATGGTATAAATAATAGAAGATATATAAGGGGGTTAATAATTGTTAGGTAAGAGTATGTTAATTAATGCCTCATGTAGTATATATTTTTATATTGGCATTATTGTTAAGAGATATAACAATAAAATTTTGGAATTATTATTATTCAATTTATTTAGGATGTAAAATTATTTGGATTGAGGTATTTTACCCAGTAGAGGGGGAGGATTAATATGAGGGACTTTACATCGTTGACTATTAACAACATGGACATTTTGAGTTTTATTAATAACAAATGATTGCATACATGATATTTGGTGTTTATTGGTTACATGAATATATTTGGATTGGATGTTATAAAAATATCAATAATAATATAATTGGGATTTATCTAAGGTAATTTTTTAAATATTATTAAATCTTAACCATGTATAAATGTAATGAATAAAATCCCATAAAGTAAGATAATATTTTAAAAGATATTGTTGAGTATGGTGCCAAGTCTGCACTTGATTTTTAATGTTATAATTAGTTTTTTTTTAAATTTTAGTAAGGTTATTTAATATATATATATGACCCATATTAATTATTTTTAAATTATATACACTTTTCAATAGCTTCATTAAAAAATAACTAGAAGTGCCATTTAGAGTCCATTTATTGAATGTGTACTTAACTAAGATCAAATCCTTATAAATTCATCCCCAAGAGGTAGGGTAAACTTTATAAATCTAATTTAAGTTAATATTATTTTTATTTAATATTATATCTATATAGATTTGTGGATGCCTAACTTGTCTAGTGAGTTATTTCACTTATATGTTAGAGAGGCATCTTACATGATGACCAGATATTATTAGTGAGTTAAAAATATTCTCTTGAGTGTAATTTAAAATATATTAGTATTATTTTAATTAAATTAGGTTTTATATTATTTATATTTATAAATTTCACTTGTCATTCTTTGTCATGCAAGTTATGTGTAATTGGCTAGTGTTAGGCATATTTGTTAATAAAAGATGGTGCAAAAGTGTGGCATCATAATTCCTTTGTTACATGTTTTTAATATATAAATTTAATTTTAGGTAATAAAAATGAAAAAAAAACACTATTAATAATCTTAATTAGGGTCTATTCAGTACATGTTTTGTCAACAATCACACCTACAACAATATTAGATTAACAACTAGTAATTCTAGGCCACATTGGATGATCACTAGGCTCATTTTTAGATTAATTCAAAGATAATTTATACTCCTCAATACTTAAAACCTTAATTTTATATTAAATACTTATTCAAAAAAGGTTTATAAGAGTTTTAAGCCATTATTAATATTATCATGGCATTTTTGAATTTTGCTTCTATGAATATTCTCATTTTCAAATGTGACAACTTTGAATATTGGAGAGATTAGTTAAAGAGAATACTTGTATGGTAATTAATTTCAAATAATGTTCTATATGGATACACTCAACCTCAAAAATTTAATACTTTTTCATGATATCATAATAAATGAAAAATGGAATAATAAAATGATTATGCACAAGCTTTCTTCTATCTTTATAGTGCAATAGACCCAAGCATCTATCCAATAATTGTTGGATGAAAAAATTATCATGAGGTATGGAAAACTTTGTAAACTTCATATCAAGGCTTTATTAAGATAAAATAATCAAAAATTCAAACTCTTAAAATAAAATTTCAAAAATTGAAAATGTTTAATAATCAAGGAGTTAGAGAATATTACATAATGATAAATTACATAGTACATAAAATGAGAGTTTATGGAGAAACTATATAAGATATGATATTAGTAAGGAAAATTTTAATATCTTTGACTAAAAAATAGTTTCATATTATTATCACCCTTAAGTATTTTTAGGACATGAACACTATAAGTTTTGATGAGTGATTGGGTTCTCTTTTTCACATGAGGATAAGATTAGACTATATGTAGGAGTTATAAAACATGATCTGTAATATGATCTTGAAACTAAGGCAAGAATTTCAAAGCCCAAATAGAAAAATAAAAAATTAAATAAATGAAATTAAATAAACTAAAATTCAAAGGGGAAATATCAAGCTAACTACATAGGTAAAATCAAGATCTACCTAACTTTTCATTATTTTAAAAATCCAAAACACTTTATAAAGATTTTTAACAGAATGAAGATAAGGCATTCCAAACTAAATAAATCAAATACAAAGAACACTTAGATTATTTTATCACATATATTTTGGGAACATAGTATGTAAATAATTTTTTGTCTCTTGTTTTAGGTTTCTAAAATCAAATGATAAGTTAAAAATATGGTTTAATCAAGGTATATGATTCCTTGAAAATCCAAATACAATTGGAATATGGAAAGTCTATCCAAGTTGAATAAAATGTTAGAATGAAAATTACCACAAGGTAAGGGTGAAATAAGGGATGTTTATTTTTATCCAAATTTGTATCTTAAGAGTATTTATCTTAATTACATAATATATCATGATGAAATAAAATCATACAAGTGTTATAATCCTACTAGTAAATCCATAATTATTTTTAGGGATTGTAATTTTTTTAAAAATGAGATGTATGTTGATTCTAATCATATATATAAATAGGTAATAATTGAATGGGTAAATATTATTTATGTTTATTTTGAGGTAATAAAAATTCGTACACATGTTTATATTTCAATAGGTAATAATAATATCTCTTCACAAGAGACTAATCGTCCATGTTCATTAACTCCAAAATAGTAAAATTGTTTGTTGAATCCACATATATCCAGTAAGATGTAAGGTCAAAACTATGAGAGGAATATCACAAGGATTCATCATTATAAAGGTAAATTTTTTACGATACTTATGATGAAAACACTATGTTTGCATTATCATGTATGGATAGTAAATCTAGCAATTATATAGAAGCTAGTCAAAGGAAAGAATGGGATAATGCTATGAAAACTGAAATGGATTCAATTGAGAGTAATGATACATGTAATATTATTTACCATCCATAGATAAATATGTCATTGGAACCAAGTGGTTAAAAAATACCAAAGTCAAGAGTGATGGTACAATTGACAAGCTAAAAGATAGACTATTTTCAAAAGGGTTTTCATAAACATATGGGGTTTGGCTATGATGAAAGTTATGCACATGTGGAATTTAAAGATACTATACTAATAATAATTCTTATTTTATATATAAGGGTGGAAAATACATAAAATGGATTTAATAGTGTATTCTTAAATGGAGTGATTGGAGAAGAAGCATATGTGGGGAACCCATAATGTTTGATGTAAAAGGTAAATGTTTTTGGGTATATAAGTTGAAGAAGGCTTTTTATATGCTAAAAAAAGCTCTGAGAGCTTAGTAATAAATAATTTATAGTTGGTTATCAGATCAAGTGTTTTTAAAAATTCAAAATGAACCAACACTTTACATACTAGCATATGATTCTAATGTGTTAGATGTTTGTCTTTATGTAGATGACTTGATATTTATAGGTAACTCTATGGAGATGTTGAATATACTCAAAAAAGATATGAAATCACAATTTTAGATGATTTATCTTGGACTTAATAATTAATTTATTGGCATGCAAATCCATCAAAATAAAGATGAATCATTCACTTGTCAAGGCAAATATGTACCAGACATTTTAAGTAATTACAACCTTAAAGGTTATAAGCCCATGGACACCCTATTATAATTGTATAAAAATTAATGAAAGAGGATAGGATTCCTTTAGTTGATGAAAATAATTTTAGGAGAATAGTGGGATGTTCTATGTATCTCGCTATGAAAATATCTTATATCAATTATGAGGTTTCACTAATTTTTAGATTTATGGGAAATTCATCACTCAAACATTTACAAGTAATAAAAATAAATTTTAGACATGTAAGAGGGACCTATAATCATGGTATTAATTTCATACCATAAATTTCATTATGTATAATTGGATACATAGATTCATATTGGGGAGGATATCTTGATGACAAGAAGTCAACTTTGAGGTATTACTTCACATTGGGAAGTGGGTTGGTTTCATAATCATAAAAGAAACAAGCTACAATTACATAATGATATATTGAATTTGAATATATATCCATTACATAAAATTTCAGATAATAAATATGGTTGATAAGACTCTTAATTTATTGTAGAGAGGCTCAAATTGATCCAACACAAATTTTCTATGATAATAGTCGACTAATATAATTATCTAATAATCTAATTTTCCATACTTTAACCAAACATATTGAGCTCAAATATCATGTTTTTAGAGACTTGGTCAATGATAAACATTTTTTCATTAATTATATGATAATTTAATATTAAATTATTTATTTTTTCACCATGGTATTGTTGAACAAGTTTCATAGATGACTCAAGGATTTGATAAACATTTATTCTCTTTACATCAAATGAGGCAATGTTGAATATGATTCCAAAATTGGCACTTGATTGTTAATGTGATAATTAGTCCTATTTGTGTTTTATTATTTTTTGATAGTTTTTTATTTTATTTATATACTATATTAAATATTTTGTCAATTATAAACACTTTTTAGGAACTTATTAAAAATATCTAGAAGTGCTAGTTAGCATCAAGTTCACTAAATGTGTAGTTAAATGAAATCAAATTCTTATCCATTCATCTCTAAGAGGTGAGGTGCACTTTATAAATCTAATTTAACAAAAAATAATTTTATTTTTAGTAAATATTGTATTTATAGATGTTTTTGGGTGCCTAAATTATCTAGTGTGCATGTTTCACTTATTTGTTGGGGAAGCATCTTGCATAATGACCATATCTTCTCAATGAGTGAAAATTGTTCTCTTGAGTCTATTTTAAGTTATATTAGTCTGATTTAATTTAAATTAGGTGTTATATGAGATATATTTATAGCTTTCACTTATCATGCTTTGTCATGCAAGTTCTTTGTAATTGGCTAGTTTTAGCCTAATTTCTTAATAAAAATTGGTGAAAGAGTGTGGCACCATAATTAATTTTAGTAATTATTTTTAGATGTTTTTATTATCTAATTTTAATTGTAAGTATTCAAAAATGACAAATACAAATATTAATAATTTTAATTTGAATATGTTGAGTACATATTTTATCATCAATCACACTTACAACAATATTAGATTGATAACTAGTATTATGGCTAGATTGAATGATCACTATCTTCATTTACAAATTAATTCAAAGTTGAATTATAATCTCTCCATACTCAAAACCTTCAAAATTTTCATAATTATATGTAACGTGTGAAATTATCATTCATTCATTTATCCCATTATGAATACAATACAATACGAATGAAGCAATGCTAATGATTATGAATATAATACTAGTAAAAATGAAGATGTAATGGTGATCTAGGCAAGGATTTGAATGATAATGTGGGATCTCAGATATAATTTCTTGTTTATTGATTAGTATCATCACAATGTTTCATATCAACAATATAGAGTAAATATTATGCCTATATCCTAATAACCTCATTTTCAAGGGTACAATGAGAGTAACTTCCCTCAATAATATGATCCTCTTAGGTGCACCATAAATCAAATGTATAAAATATGATTCTTATTGTATAGACAAGGGATCCTAATCATTTATAATATATTGTGAGGTACATGGAAGCTAAAGTCCATGTTTAATGTTATAGAATGGATATGAGTATTGGGATAAACCCCTCAGACCATGATATCTATAAAATAAATCATTGCATAGCCATTTAAAATAGTCACTAATTAGTTTTAAAATAGTCACTAATTAGTTTTAAAATAATAAAAAAAAAATGAAAATATAAAATAAAAGTGAATTATTTTCGTGTATAAATATCAAAGAAAATCAAATTGAGGTAGAAAGAAAGAGATTTTATGTTGGATTTATCGAAGGTGGTAAGATAACCTCTTTAATGTCAGATTACTCAAAAGTTGAAGAAGAATAAATCATTATGTTTTGGATTTATATCTAAGCTTGAAAGTTTTTTAATTTTAGTGTCAGTAATTTACAAAAAAAAATTAAATGAAATATTAGGACAAAAACCAAGCAAACAACAATTAATGTTTTAAATAAATTAAGCTCACCAGAATGTTCATATTTATTTAAATGAATCAAATTAATAGATATAAACTATTTAAATTTATATAAAAATAAATATAATGATCTATAAGTGTAATACATTATTTATAAAATTTGAAAATTGACTAAAAATAGTAAATAGGCCTAAGGTATTCAAAGATTTCTGAAATAGATATTATGTTGATTGTGACTAAAAACTAACTAACAAGACCAATAAACTATGTCGTGTCTACAAATAAAAATCTTAATTACATTAGGACCATTCTAAAAAAAGAATATATGGACACATTTTAGCCTTATCTTTTGACTATTCTCATGTCTTGGTTGATTGTATGCCTAAATTTTTATCAAGGTTTTCTGCCTATCTACAAGGGTTTATTTATTAATCATGTGTGATGATTTAGTGCATGAAAAATATGAAAAATGAAAACTCTCGATATTATTTTTGACCAATTTTTGACCTTGTAGGTCAAAATTGGGGACCCCTATATGAAAATTTATCCTTTAGATATTTTAGGGGTAAATATCATGTCATAGAGTGATCTCAGGTTTATCCAACATAATATGAATGCTATTAGCTTTGATAAATTTTTTGTCTACGTCATTTTACTTTATTTGAGTCATGTTAATAGGTCTAATTAGAGTTTAAAGAACATTTTCAAAGTGCTAGATATTGCACGTGTAGTAGTTATAGAGGAAGAGGATCATGTGGGTTTTTTCATTCTAATTCAAAGTTCTTATGTAATCAGTTTGAGGTCCTTCGTCAAAGCACAAGAAAATTTGTTCATGTTCAAAGACTTGCTTCGAAAACATTTCTAGACTTAGTCATTTGATCTTAGCCATTCACTTCAGGTTTATCTTGGTTTTCAACTTTGGGTTTCCATAACTACAAGACTTTGGGTTTTCCTATTATGTAGATTTCATTTAGAAGAAATGTTTCATACAAAGCTTGCAATAAAATTACAAGTGTTCATTATTTCAGAGTTTTTGTTTCTATTTTTTTATTTAAGTGTTGGGAATTGTTTTGGAAATTTCATCTAAAACAATTTCCTTAAAGCACCTTTTTTTAGCTAAGGGATAATTTTAGAAAGCTAAAGGGGTCATTTTAATTTTCCTAAAGGGCACTTCATATTTTTTGAAGGACACTCTATAATCCTTCCAAAGGGTACTTTTTTGGAAAAATGGTCCTTTAAAAAGTTTCCAAAGGGTACCCCTCCACAATAAAGTGAAAAAAATTCAAATATAAAAGGACAATTTTAATATTTTTGAAGGACCAAACAAAAATCCTGAAGGAATTCTTTCAAAAAAATTGTCCATAGAATTTGTTTGGGAAAATTGTCCGCATTAAAAAAGAACTAAGGCATAATTCTTTAAAACTTTTTGTCTGAAGGAATTACTCAAGTCAAAAATTCCATGGAAATTAAGCTTGGGAAAGCCCAAAATTTTTATTTCTAAAATATTTTCCAAATCATTTCTTGAGGAGAAAGTCTGAAGGATAGGTTCAACAAGAAATCCCTAAAGATTTTCTTGGGGAAAAAGTCTAAAATAAACTTAATTTTGAGGAAAATGTTTTGAAGGAAAAAGGAAGGTGATGGCCCCATAAATGTCAACTTTAAACTATGGAAAATAGCTATTGGAGTCAAAAAAGCTTGGTAGGAACCTAAGGGAAAATATGAAGGTAATAAATGGCAAGATCCTGAGCATTTGGTGCAGGAAAAACAAGTTAATATTAGATAGGTTGATGGTTTGGGTCATTGTTGAAAGTTTATAAAACCAAAGAGCTCCCATGAAATTGATGAATATAGGTGTCTAAAGGATGGCTAGTAGTTATAAAGGGTATTCTCTAACTTTTGTGATGAGTCTCATGTCTATTGAGTAGTGTTCTGTGTCAGTTTCCCCATTTTAAGTTTTAAATTCTCCTAGATGGTTTATGATGGAGGTAGTTACCTATGTAAATTTTGTAGGTTTTTCACCACTTTTCACCATTATTATGGATAGTTTTGAATTAGTAGACTCCTAACATGACATGACTAATCTCACCCCTCTTTCACATGAAATTGTAACTGATATTCTGAAGGTGACACATGTATGAGTGGCCTTTGAACTTCCCTTACTTGATTCTTTTCTCAAAAGCTATATATGTATTATTTCATCTCTTTAAGGATGCTTCATTGGTTATTAGGAAAAATCTATCTAGATAGTACTTGAAGAATTCTTGAAGAAATATAAAAGTTTTGTTGCCACTCATATCTATAATATTTAGTAATGACTTGAATCTTGTTGGTCTAGTCTAGTGAAATATTTTGTTTTCTAGCTTGTACTCTTGATGGTCTACTAATTTGTAGAAAGGAGATTATTGAAAGTCTTTGCTAGTATTATTTTATAAGTTTTAAGATATCCTAGAAGTGGTCCATGATTGTATCCCTCTTTGGAATCATTAATTCCCTTCCTAAGAATCATATACCTTCTTGAATCTAGCATACTGAACATTGATGTAGTAATGAATATTGAGTTGTGAGTCTTGTGTGAGAAACACCTTGTTTATATTTAAGTATTGGTTTCAGTCAATTGGGAGGACATTATACATTGGTACATCATCACTTGGTTTCTTAGTTTTTTTCTTTAACACTTTTCATACATAAATTGTTAAGTTAGAGAGAGAGAGAGAGAGAGAGAGCTTTAAAGGTGCATCAAGGGGAGTTATCCCCTTATCTAGAGATTCATCTCAGTGAAATTTTCACCCATAACAAGAGAGATGTTTCCATTGTTCCACTTAGATGAGGAGAACTAAGCATCTCCTCAAGGGTGTGAATATAAGTGTCAACAATATTTGGGATACCTGATGGGACTATTTTTCTAATGAGGTATAGAATTATTGGTGTGTTATTCAACCAATCAACCTTTTAGAGGAATTTAAATCAACACCAATGGTGACTCCAAGTTGAATTATCTGGTCAAGTATCCCTAGTGCATCAAGAAATCATATTTGGTATGTATAATCCCATTGTTGAGTAGTATGGACCTTATGTTCCTTCATATAGTTTTGATCAAGCTCATGTTGTTCATGGAATCAGCTCAAGTAGCTCTCCTAATTGTCCTTTTCCTATTAAATCCAAGAGTGTTAGGGAGATATTTTTATAGTTTGAGAAGCAAATGTTAGATATAGATAGGTTAAATGAGAAAAATAGATATTACTAAGAGATAATGTATAAGGAGTGTTTTTTTAGATAAGCTCAAGCCATGAAATCCATGAAGGAGAAACTAGTAAGATGGAGGAGTTAACCCACTCAAGGCAAACAACATTGTATGCATTTTTCCATCCCAAGACAACCTTCTACCATACAAAAGAAAACCTCCTATTGTACACCAAATCCCTTCTATCAATTAGCACTTACTCACCAAAATAAATTGAGTCAAACTTCTAGCCCAATAATGCATCTTATCCTATACCAAAACTACCTACTGATGTTATTAATCCTTTGCACTTAGAAATCCAATACCAAAGGATATTAGAACAAACTTCTATGGGAACTAACTATTTCAATTCATTAGATTATGAGCCCTCCTTTGAAGAAGGTCATCATATTTCCTTTGAAAAATAACACATCCATCGTCAAGCAACTCCTCCTGTGCATGTACAAAATATTCCTAGTCTCCCTGAACCTTCTTAATCCCCTCAACATGATGTCAAGATTCCAAGTTGGAGAAATGTATATCATGAACCAACTCAAGATATTAAGCAAGTGAATGAAGTTGTCTATCAATCAGAGGAGAAAACTTTTGTCAAAGAATATGAAATTTAAGAGGAGCTTGATCATATACAAACCTCTCCTAAGTTTCCTTAAGAATAGAGTCTCAATACTAAGATCATGAGATGGAGTGAAATAGTGAAATCATTCTTCAAGAAAGAAGAAAAGAGTATTGTTCAAGAGTGTGAAGTGAAAAATGAAGTAAGTCATTCACAAGTCCCTTCCACCCTTCCTTAATAAGCTTCTTGTACTCCATGATAGCCTTCATGTACTCCTCATCTCTATGATGATTCCTGTGAGATCCAAAAAAGACTCTTTCAAGAGAATCTAGCTAAATAAATTAAATAATTAGAGGCAAAGATGAGTTTGCTTAGTCAAGGTCAGATGGAAGGTTTAGACCTAAATGAATATCCTATCCCTAAACACACCCCATCTACCTTTCATCAAGAGAGTCTCAAGTTAATTTTGATGTTGATGAAGTATTGGTCAAGTGAAAGGAAGAAAATTAAGTTATTTTTTCCCAAGGTTTTCCCCTTATTTATCATGAGCTTTCAAAAGAACCCCTTACATTCCATTCCACATCTATTTTTGAGAGTCCTTGTGTTGAACTCCCTTGCTTGGTTGATGAATAATGTTTTCCTTGTATTGAGGAACCTATCTTGAGAAAGGCAAGTGAAGAAGAATATGCTCAATTCATGACCGATCAAGGAGACTTCATGAGTGTATATGAGGAGGAAATCACCATAGGTACCCCCCTTGGTGAACAAAAAGAAAATTCATAAGTTTTTGCCTCCATACTTGATAAGGAAGAAATGATCATTAATTTTTTTCTTACTTTACAAGATACTATAGATGGACTAAGAGAGGTTATTGATCAGACTTTGGATGGCTTGTTGAAGTCATTCAAGTAGGCTATACTCCTCTTCAAGGAATCTATCAGTTGGTCAAGGATGGAGAAAGATCATATTGGACTAAAGTTTCTAATGAAAATGAATTCAATCCTTTTAAAATCATGATTATAGAGAGGATGGGAGTTGATAATGAGAAAGTGAATGGGTAGCAACATGAAGCAAGTGGTCATGTCTAAGAAGAGTTCATTTCCTTGGTTAGATTATTTGGAGTTGTTTGGTTCTTAATGAGAATCATGCCAATAAGGTTTTTAAACTTTGTGAGAAGCATGGAGGTGTCAATGATAAGAGACAAAAGGCTTCTTGACTCATCCAATCCTTCATGTCATGAAGTGAGAGGATTTTCAATTTTCCCCTTTGATATAAGAGGGGGAAGAGTATACCTAGTTAGCTATACATAATTTTTTTCTTTCTATTGTGTTTATTTTTCCTAAGTGCTTAGTAGCACAGGTGTGTTTGCTTTGGTCTTCATGTGTGTTTGTTCTTTCCCTTGTGTGGTTTGAGGTGGTAACTAGTTTTCTTATTGATCAAGTTTTGAATCATGGTCAATGTTTCTTATTTATTTTAGTACTTAGATGAATCCATGCCTAATGGACTAATTAGGCTACTTTTCTAGTCAGTATAGTAGGCATACTACCCCTATGAGTCACCATTTTGTTGACTAATTTTTGACCTTACAGGTCAAAATTGGGCACCCCTATAGAAAAATTTGGCGTTTACATATTTTAGGAGTAAATATCATGTCATAGAGTGATCTCAAGTTTATTCAACATAATATGAATGTTATTATATTTGATCAGTTTATTGTCTAGGTCCTTTTACTTTCTTTGAGTCATGCTAGCAGGTTTGAGTAAAGTTTAAAGAACATTTTCAAAGTGCTAGATCTTGCACATGTAATAGTTGTAGAGGAAAATGATCATGTGGGTTTGTTCATCATAGATTAAAGTTATTGTGTATTAAGTCTGATGTCCTTCATTTAAGCATAATAAAAGTTGCTCATGTTCAAAGACTTTCTTACAAAACATTTTTGGACTTAATCATTTGAGATTGATTGTTCACTTTAGGTTTATCTTGGTTTTTAACTTCAGTTTTTCATAAACACAAGACTTTGGGTTTTCTTATTATGCATATTTCATTTGGAGGAGATGTTCCATACAAAGCTCACAACAAAGTATTAGTGTTCATTATTTTAGAGTTTTTGTTTTGGGTTTTTGGTTTAAGTGTCAGGAATTGTTTCAAACATTTTACTCAAAAAAATTTCCCTGAAGGACCTTTTTTGGGCTAAGGGACCATTTTAGAAAGTTGAAGGGGTCATTTTCATTTTCCTAAAGGGTACTTCATCTTTTCTAAAGGATACTCTACCATCCTTCCAAAGAGTACTTTTTCAAAAAAATGGTCCTTTGTAAAGTTTCTAAAGGGTACCCCTCCACATTAAAGTGAACCAAATTCAAAGCTAAAATGAAACTTTTAATATTTTTGAAGGACCAAACAAAAATCCTAAAGAAATTCTTTCAAAAAAATTATCTGTGGAATTTGTTCAAGAAAATTATTCATAGTGAAAAAGAACTAAGGCGTAATTCTTTAGAAATTTGTCTGAAAGAATTACTCAAGTCAAAAATTCCATGGAAATTAAGCCCAAGAAAACCCAAAAGATTTATTTCAGAAAGATTGTTTGAATGATTTCTTCAGGAGAAACTCTAAAGGATAGGTTTGGAAAAAATGCTCTAAATATTTTCTTGGGGAAAAATTCCAAAAGAAACTTAAGTTTGAGGAAAATGTTTCAAAGGAATAAGGAAGGTGATGGCCTCAAAAACATCAACTTTAAAATATAGAAAATATCCATTAGAGTCAAAAAATCTTGGCAAGAACTTGAGGAAAAATATGTAAGTAACAAATGGCAAGATCTTGAGCATTTGGTATAGGCAAAACAAGTGAATAATAGACATGTCAATGGTTTGGGTCATTATTGAAAGTTGATCAAACCAAAGAGCTCCCATGAAATTGATGAATATAGGTTTCCATAGGATGGCTAGCAATTAGAAATGGTATTTTATAATTGTCAAAATGAGTCTCATGTCCATTGAACAATGCTATGTGTTAGTTTCCCCATTTTAAATTTCAAACACTCCTAGATGGTTTATGATGAAGTCAGTTACCTATGTAAATTTTGGAGCTTTTGTGCCACTTTTTTCCATTCTTATGACTGGTTTTAAATGAATGGACTCCTAATATGACATGAATAATGTCACCCCTCTTTCACATGTAATTGTAACTAATATTATTAAGGTGACACATGTCTAAGTGACCTTTGGACTTCCCTTGATTCCTTTCTCAAAAGCTATATATATGCATTCTTTCTACTCTTTGAGGAGCCTCCACTGGTTATTGGGAAAACTCTACCAAAATTTGTACTTGAAGAACTCTTGAAGAAATATACAAGTGTTTTTTCCACTCATATACTATAATATTGAGTAATGACTTGAATCTTGTTGGTCTAGTCTAGTGAAATATTATAGTTTCTAGCTTGTAATCTTGATGGTCTACCAATTTGTAGAAAGGACATTATTGCAGGTCTTTACTAGTACTATTTTCTAAGTGTAGAGATATCCTAGAAGTGGTCCATGATTGTATCCCTCTTTGGAATCAATCATTCCCTTCCTAATAATATTATATACCTTATTGAATCTAGCATATGAAACATTAATGTAGTAATGAATCCTGAGTTGTGAGTCTTGTGTGAAAAAAACCTTGTTTGTCTTTAAGTAGTGGTTTTAATCAATTGGGAGGACATTATACATTGGTGCATTGACACTTGGTTTCTTAGTTACTTTCGTTAACCCTTTTCATACACAAATTGTTAAGTTAGAGAGATAACTTCAAAGGTGAATCAAGGGGAGTTAGCCCCTTATCTAGAGATTCATCTCAGTGAAATTGTCACCCACAACAAGAGAGATGTTTCCATTATGCCACTTGGATGAGGAGAGCTGAGCATCTCCCCAAGGGTGTGAATCTAAGTGTCAATAATTATATAATAAGCAAAATAGAGATAAAAATAAAAATTATTAAATAAGGTTAGGGGAATAACTGATCTATCCTCATAAAATCCCATGTATTCTAAGTGTTGTTTACACAACCCAAATGGGCCTCAAGCTAATGTAGTTCTTCCTCCTATGGTATGTGTGTGATCTGTGATTATGTAACTATATGAATGTAGATAAGAGATTTATTTAAATTATTGACAATGGATTACCTCGACCTAAAATAAAATATATTCAAACTTGGCCTATGATTGATTTAATGAAGTAGAATTAAAATTAGAAAAAAATAGTGTTTTTTTACTTAGTGTGCAGTAGAATTACCAAGTGATTTCTAAATGTGTTTGTAAAATACTTGATATTATTATATAAGATATTATTGTGAATATTTATTATAATTTACCTTACTAAAATTTTAGGATGGTTTGAATAGATAATTTAAAAATTAAAAAGTCACCGTAGGACTGTGGTAGGTAAGGCTACAGTGTAACCATGCCCATCCCAGTGTGGTCCTATTTTAGAAGAACAAAAACTATTATAAAAGGTCTAGTGGGTGCCTATAGTTAGATTAGGGATTTATTAATGATGTTATAAGTTTTTTAAATATATTTTGTATATTATTATATGGTGTCATATATAATATAATTTATTATAATGGTGAATAGGATAAGTGAGGGAAATATGTCAAGTTTAAACATTATTAAGCACCTAATGATTAATTTTGTGTGTCTAAAGTAGTGTATAAGAAGAATATTTTTAAAATGGAGAATGGTTATCAATTTTTTGATTGGATTTGTTTTTATAACTAAATAAATAAGGTTCACCTATAGGTTGAACATTTATTTTATAAGACTTAAGGTCAAAATTTATATCAACCTTCTATTCATAAATATTTAGGGATTGTATAAATATATAGATAATAAATTAAAGATTATAAAAGGTGGATAAGAGAAATTAATGGATAAATATTAAATGAAATGCATTTTATTTTAGGTTTACTATATTTGTATACACATAAATCAATGTGTTAACCTTCATATACTTAAATTCTTGAGGTCTGAGATGGCTAGTGAAGAGATGATGTGACTATTAGGATATGGATTTAGTTGGTTGAGTTGAGGTGGTTAAGATGGTTGAGTTGGCTAAATGGGATTCCTGGGTTTGGTTTATAGGTTTGATTGGTTTGGATGAGCTACCCACACATGGTTTTATTCATCAAGTGGTAGAGGATGTTAATGTATATACCATAGTAGATAAGTTGTGTCAAAGTTATCATGAAGGGTAGTAAAATTTGGTGTAATTACATCCTAAGAATATCCAATATTCAAGAGAACTATGTATCATACTTCTTGTCTATGTTTGGATTTCTAAAAAGGTTGAAAAGGGATCAGATGATCCTAGGTATTTTTTTAGCTCTATTAGGTTGGGGTTTCCAAAATAATGTCATATGTAAATATAATTAAATTAGACAAGGATAAACATGAGGATTAAAGGAAATATTCAAATTTAGAGATTACGAGCTTGGCAGGTTAGAATATGAATTTGCCTAGCTAGTTGGGCTTCAATCAACCTATTTTCTCATCTAGAGTATTTAACTAAATAATGATGAGGCTAGGTAAGAGAGTATAATTGGTACTTACAAAAACATTGCCATTCTATATAAATAATTGTGTCTAAGAAACATCATTCAAGGGTGAGGAAAACATTTGTTTAAGTTTTTTGAAAGCATTGTTTGATTTATTTTTTTCATTTTTCAAAGATTTAATTAGCTGATTTGTGTTGTTTTCCAAGATTATATACTATTTTAAAATTGAATGTTTTACTTGGTAGTGTTTTTTTCCTTGCTTATATAGAATAAGGCTTTTCAAATGATAAATTAAATTATGATTTTGTTGAAAATAATTTTTTTGAAAGTAAATATTCTTATATACTTTTATTTTTTAATGATATGTATGTAATTTATAATGATTTTGAAATTAAAACTAAACTATGTAGTTGTTATTATTATTATTTTAAAAAAAAATGTAAGTACATAAATTTAACAAAGATTAATATAAATGAATGTTTGATTAATTTTTTGGTTTGAATGTAATAAAATATTAATGGTATTGTAAAAATTTAGATATGAAAATGGAAACTAAGCCTACAATTTCAAAATTTTATGTGCATGTAATGGAATGTCTAAATTCTAAAAGCCTACTTTTTTAATGCAAGACTAGATGTATTTTTTTTTTTGTTTTGTTTTGTATGTAATTCAACTTAATATGCAATAAAATTATTTTAATTTGTGACTATGGTTGTGTTTTGAATGAATTTATCAACATGCAGTAAGAGAGGATGATTGTAGATGTAATTCATTCTTTCAAATTTTTAGGGTTTTCTACATAGATGGTTGTGGATATTGTTGATTTTTACTATATATGAATATGTTTATTCTATAAAATGAATTAAAATATATTGATAGTTGTAAATGAGAGACAATGTTTTATATATAACTCTAAATTTAACATGAAAATTATTGTATATAAATGGAATACAAAATATTGAAGAAAATTTAATGCAAGAAGTTTATGAAATATGATTTTATTTTTGGTATTTTATAGTTAAATATTATGTATACAATATATTATAATTAAAAATAATAATATAATATATTAAAAAAAAAAAAAAAAATTACATAAAATTAAATCTCCTAACCTGACCAAGTAGATGATAGTTGGAGAAGAAGAGTTTAATCTAATACTAAATCAATTGATCCTCCAATTTTATCTTTGTATTATTTTCTCAACAATGAACCAAAAATTCTCTAGAAAAAAAGAAAAATAAAATAAAATAAAGGCATAATAATAAATTTAATAAAGATTAGCTAGACTATGGTTGGTTTCTCACAAATAACATAATTTTATGTTTCAGGCTTGTGAGTTTATTCCTCCAATTAGCATGGATTAATAAAAGGTTACTATGGAAATTGGGTTGAGTTATTTAAGAATATATATAATTCATACTATATCTCTATAAAAAAAGTATGGTAAAATCTTAATGCAATTTTTGGATCTAAAAATCAAGGTAAAAGGATTTATTTGTAAGAAAAGATAAGAGTTAACAAAATATTGACTAAGAATTTTTTGTAGTTAACATAGATTTAATTAAAATTGGATTTGACATGATTGGGAGTTAAATGGATTATTAGGAAGGAAATTTCAATAGAAAAAAGATAAAAAACAAGAGGTAAAACATGTCAAAATGTGTGTCCTAGAAGTAAGTTTCAAAAATCATATAATTATGGTGAAAAGCATCACTTTATGCGATCGATGAAAATTTTTTATAATTATAAAACCACATAGATGGTTTTTAAAAAAAACCATTGGAATTATAAAAACCACTATGGTGGTTTTTAATACCACACCAAAATTCAATATTTGAAAGAAATGAACTCAAAATTTTCAAATTTGACACTTGCACAATGCTTAAAAAGAGGAAGAGGGAAGAAAGGAGGATAATTCTAATCTTGAGCATGTTTTTTTATATAGGTCCTTGGATAATCACATATTATATGAAATGTGCATCATATAAAAATTTTCCATGTATAGTAACATGCATATGTAAAATCTCTATCATAGGTATGTAAGAATTATATATACATCTATTGATATATTTTATTTTTTATTTTGTATTATCTATTATTTTTGCATGTTATCATTTTTTAATAAGAATTAGTAAAAGAAGGACAAGGAGTGAAAATAATAAGAATCAAGTGAATCTCAATTGAACCAAAATAAAATCCAAAGTGTGTAGATAATAAACAACACAAACAAACATGTCAACATGGCATAATTAAATAAAAAGAAGATGATGATTCTAGACAACCTCTTTTACCCTAATTTAGTTTTTGGAAATCCTAATAGGATAGAAACTAATATATTAATTTAGATGACTAAATATGACATTTAACCATGAATTTGAATGTAACATATTGAAACATATTTCTAGTGATTTGACAAGTGGCATATTCTAGATATTGTAAGTACAAAAAAGGGATAACTACATAGTTTTATAATTGATTGAATAATTATAAATAACTTGTGGTAATGGAAAATAGACTAAATTAGGCTTGTGATTCATCCAAATATATAATTATGTTTATGTCTATGCAAGGTTGGTTCTATCAGTTTTGTCTAGTATTGACTATCAATATTGATTTGTACTAATAGATAGTGACTTGTGAAAAAAATATGATCTATGACCATGTGGTCACTCTCAATTGTCTCTACAATATTTTTATGTGTGATTTTTAACCATGATGATGTGTGATTCTCTATAAATTAACATACTTCACCTTAAAACCCTATGCATGCTTTTGAGGGCTATAAAGCTAAAAAACTTGAAAAGTGTAAGGAGTTGAGTTGACCCTAATCACTTCCATTGATGATTGACCATTTCCTATGTTTATGATACTCCAAATAGGGAAATCAAGCCATATGTAGTGATTATGAAGTTATTATCCTTTGCTATATGAATATAACTAATTATTTGTATTTGATACTTGATAATTTTTGATATGACTTTACTTTGGTATGATTTAGACTTGGTTATAGGATAATCCTATCGATTTATTTTCAAATTGGAATGAATGGGGTAGTTTTTATAAATTTACAATAGTGTATAAGTATGTATCAAATAATTATAGAGTCCCTTATCAATATAGGCTTTGATTTATGTGTGTGTGTGTGTGTGTGTGTGTGTGTGTGTGTGTGTGTGTGTGTGAGAGAGAGACAGAGAGAGAGAGAGAGAGAGAGAGAGAGAGAGAGAGAGAGAGGGAGAGAGAGAGAGAGAGAGAGAGAGAGAGAGAGAGAGAGAGAGAGAGAGAGAGAGAGAGAGAGAGAGAGAGAGAGAGAGAGAGAGAGAGAGATAGAGAGTAAAATTGGATAATATATCGAGCCATCAAAATACTAGGCCAATGGGCCAACCCTGAGGTAATATTTTATTTTAAAAAGTAGTAGTTGTTGGGAAAGGGTCACTATTTCTAGGTGCATGTCAGTATCAACTTGAAAAATTGACCTAGTTTAACATTAGTGACCCATGCATAGGAGGGTTGAATTAAATTAGTTGGAATGTCCCTATGAGTTAATATTTTGGCTTGGCATAGACTGTAAGGTTATTTTAAGTTTTTGACAACAAATAGAGATGATCAAACTCATTAGGTAAAATGTATATGTGAGATAATGGTGGGTTTAGATCATAATTATGTGAAAAAGTCCCGCATGGTCAATGAATTTTAATATTTTAATTTTCAAGTACTTACCATATTCTATATCTATGCAACCTAAGAATTCCCTTAAAACTCAATGCATAATAAGACAAAAAGGTCTCATAATATATATGTCATCACCACTAGGAAATTTATGTAAGTTTTTGGAATGGGATCAATAATAAATGATAAAGGGCCAATGAAACATATAAATTAATTAAAACCAAGTGTTTATAATAATGTCGATGTAAAATAGAAGGCAAGTGCCAAGGTGTCAAATCTAGAAGAAATAAAAGGCATGTAATAAACTCAAGGAAGAAAAGAACATGAAAGGTATGAAATATAGAATAAATAACCTATGTACATTAAGAAAATGATATGAAAATAATTATTTATCAATGAATCTTAAGATATATGATAATATAGATAAATGATGATCTCATTTATAATGTGAAATCATAGACTCTAGGAGTTAAATGTGTAACTTGAAGTATAATAAAATTAGTCATGAGATTTTTAGTAACCATAATCATTATCCCAAAGAGAGATATGTGGAGGGTGGGATTTATTATACACTTGAACCTCTTGAGAATCATGCATAGGAATATTTCATGATAAAATAAGTTTTTATTATTTTCCATATCAAGATGTTACAATTTAATCTTGGAACGTGGATTATTATGAATCATAGGTCTCATAGGTGCAAATATGGGAACTATAGCTTTAGGATATCTTAAAATAGATGGTAGTTTCATAGATATAAATGTATCATGAACCATAAGTACTGGTGGTGATATAGTAGTAGGTATCACATGAGGTTTAATGATTCACTTATTACAAAGAACACTATTTTATCACATGTGATTTGTGAGGTTAGATAGGTAACTCATAAGTTGTGTCCCAAATGGTGTGTGCTTTGAAATTATGCACAAACTTGAGAAGAAGGTGAATTGTATAAGGTATCACTATTATTTTATCAAGCCATAGGTTCCCAATAAATAAAATATATGATTTGATACCCAATATTACATAAAACTAGAGTAGAAGAGTTTAAGGACCAACTATAACTAGTAGTATAATACCACCAAGATATGTGTATAAAATTACATCCTAACTATGAATTATTATATTAGTAATAATTTTCTCTTAGTATAGCCTTAACTAGATAAAAATGAAATTGCAATTAAATCATTGTGATAACCCTTGTCGATCATAATTCCATGTGTGTTTGAAGGATGATAGTCAACAAAATCATGAGTGTATGAAGGGATAATTTTTTAATCATCACATGTTATCTCATGGTCATATAATTTGATAAAAGGTACTTCCTTTTTATACTTACTATTTTCATGGTATGTAAATTTATAAAATTAGTTCCAATAAGATGTACCAAATGGTGAGGTATGAGGATAAAATGATTAACATATTAAATCAAAATCTTATTTATAAGCATTAAGTGTTTTATGCTTTATTTTAAATGGCATTTAATTGAATTTAGTCTTATTTATGTATTCAAAATCATGTTTGTGATGATTGATATGTAGGGTTATTGTATTTTTAAAAAAAATTCCTTGTACCTCAGTTTTATATTTTTTCATCCTTTCATTTTAACATATCTTACTCCATTTTCACATTTTTCAAAGATTATTGGTGGGGGACCACTAAGTTGTGTTGGTCTATTATTATTTTAAAAAGGTTTAAAATAAGTTATTCTCCCTTATCCATGTAAGGTGTATGTCATTAATCATAGGATATGGGAAAGGTGATCCATAGTCCTATGGATTACAAATTAATTGGCCAATACCAAATGTATTCATGTCATAAAGATACTCTCTAGGACCACATGGTGTCAAGTATTTTTTTGTAATGTTAATCTATGTCATCAAGTTTTTAATCATATTCATCTTCATCATACTAAGTGTGACTAACCTTATTGTCCTTTCTAGTATCACCCACATCATATGTATGCATATGCTATAAGGGAATGGGTTATTAACTTGCTATGATATTTAAATGAGGTGTGTTACTATGCGAGATAATAAATTTCATAGGTTCCATATCTATATAATACTAGAAGGGGACATCATCCACAATACAAGTATAAATATAACCATCATGTAGAAAAACTAAGCATATATTTAATGTGGAGTAGAAAAAGTCACAACATGAATTCATAGTCAACCAAGAAAAATATTTTAGCTAATTGACTTAAATATTAATTGACATTTTGTAACTAAACTATTAGTCCCAAAAATTATGTTAGATATAGTCTTATCCTAAAGGGATCTATGTTTGATTATCAAATCCTTTTATGACCATATCTAATGGTTTAAGATATTTTCTATCAATTATAAGTGCATTAAAGAAGGCTTAAATAAATATGTTCAATCCTAAACTATTATCTACAAAGACCTTAAATTTTTAATGATTAATTTTAGCTTAAATGTATAATGGGATATTTTGATTAATAATGTATTTAGAAGGCAAATCCTCTAATTTAAATAAGGTGAGATGTTCACTTATTTTTAATTTTTTTACAAGATAATAAAGATAGGTGGGATTAATATTAATTGGGAAGTAACATCACACAAAACATAATGTAACATATCTTTGAATTTTTTTGATTGTTTAAGAAATTTTAGGATGGATATATTGGCATGAGTATCTAAAAATTTGTGTAAAATATCATAGGATATATGTACTTTGATTTTAAAAATAGGATGCACACCTTGAGAACTAGGAGGAGGGATAGTGGAATTGCATTCCCTACCTCTTCGGGTTTTTATAACTTATAACTCATATAAAATCATCGTAGAATCAAAAATAGTAGGCCAATCACTAAGGGGATTAAAAGAATAACTATCAAGGTCTAGGGTATCATCACATAAATAATTTCAATAAATCCTATCATGTAACAATCCATAAGCTAATATTATATGGTAAATGTTGGTAAATAAAATTATAAATCATGATAATAATTTTTATAACAACCATGTAATTAAGCTTGTAAAAATGTAAAATCAAAGTAACCTCCATGAAGTTTTATAAATTAATAAAACATGTAGATATATTCTACCCATGATATGAGAGAAGAAACATAAGCCTATGCATGATACACTAAGGGAAAAAACAAGGATAAATATAATTGTCATTATTTAAGCATATGTAATGCTAATAAAAAGGCATAATCAAGAAGAGGATTTATACCCTAATACAAATGATAAATCAAAAAATTGAAACTAAATCATATCTAAAATTAAGGATCAAACCCTACAAAAATTTGAAAGATGTATGCATTCAAAAACTAAAGATGTATACACCATTTTCAAAAATATGGATGTAATAAAAAAGAATAAAAATGTGACTATCAGATATAATTTCATCAAAATATTCAAAATAAGACATAAATCTAAAAATCAGATATGAAAATGAGAAAATCATAACCTGAACCCTGTGGGGAAAACCTAAAAAATATAGGCATTTGAAGAATAGAGATTTTCACTGATTTATTTTATCTTTATAGTGAAATAGGGTAAATAAATCTAATACAACATGATAAAATGATTGTACAAGGAGATTTAAAAAACATATAGCCTCAAAATAGAATTCATATCATTCTCATGGTTAAAAAAATAATAATAAATAACATGTTATAACCTTTTAGGATGTAGCACATGTAAATATTATGTTTGATTAAAGGATTCAATAGACTAAATTAGACAAATATTATGAGATAAATACAACCACTAATTTTTATAGAATTAACTAGGTTTGAATTTTTTGAAAATAATAATGAATAGTCCAAATAAATACTTAGCTAGAAAATACTTGATACAGATGATCTAAGTGATGGAAATTGATATGGAAGCTAGTCTGAGTGTCATAAAATGGATCGCTATGTCATAATACCTCCTAGACAATAGAACCATAATTTTAAGTATCATCATTATTGGTAAAGTGGTAGTAGTGTCTTGATATTGGTGGTAGTGTCTTTTATATAAGACTATCCTAAAATTTTGGGTGCACCTATGTCTATATCTTTTGGTTCTATTCCTACGTGCACAAATTATGGAATCTTGTATCATTCTTGTAATGAATGTTTTATTTTAAAAACCCTAATCCTATATACAACTAGGGCATGAGCTTAAAAGTATGTTCATTAGTAGGGTAGGATAGGCATCCTCAACACCCCATTATGAAAAGAGTTTTATACATACCAATACTCTAAGGAGGGATTATGACCAATGTAGTTCTCCCCATGTAAGTGTTGGTATAAGTGTAAGTGATACTAGTATGATAGTGGCCTTGATTTATTTGAATGTGATTAAGACTAGAAATATGAGAAATCTAAGCTTAGGGATTTTGTAGATGATAGTATGTAGAAGTAAGGCATTATAAGGATTGATAACCTTAATTATTCTCAACTTGTTTCATGTTTAAATGTGTATTTTGCATTTAGTTTTCATATAGTGGATAGAGATCTAAAATTCATGTATTTATACTATTTTTTTACTTATGTAGGTGATAAAATATGTCTAGGATGACTTTAAGAGGCTTTAGTTTTGAAAAGATATCCATTTGGAAAAAGTTAGGTCAAAAGACATTAGAACCATTTTGGGGACATTGGCACCATGTGGTGATAGCATCCTTACTATGGTGATATTGTCTATCTAGCATGACACTAGGCATGAATAGCTAGGATTAGGCAATGAGGGTTTAGAACTAATTTAGAGCTGACTAAGGATGTTTGTGGCCCACACAAAGAATAAATAAGTGTGATAATAGAATCTAGGATAGGTTTAGGGCTAAGATAGGAATATGTAGTCTCAATTAGCACTCTTATCACTCAAATACCACTTTTGGGTGATTACATTCACCCCCCCCCCCCCCCAAAATTTATTCTAAAAATGTAGAAAAAGTGAAATGACTAAGATAAAGTAAAAAGTATACCTAGACTTACCTAAGAAGTGAACCTTATGAAGCTGAGTCTGAGTATGTGAAGTTAGGTCTACATATGTGAAGCATGATCCAATGTATGTCCTACAAATGAAATGTGCATTAATTAGTACTTGCATAAGAGATATAAAAATTAAAGGACTATGTTGAGTAGAAAAAGTGAAACTGAGTAAAGATATGGGAAAGAGGAAAGGATTGAATACACCTACTAGGTACACAAACCAATGCATGAACTTGGTGATAACCTATGTGTGCATGTATATAGTGATCAATCAATGAATAAACTATAATGATATGATATCTTGCTAAATCCTCATGTGTGGGTGGATCAAGAAATCAATCCACTTTTGAATCCATCATTACCCACCCCTGTTTGGTGGATCATGTCCTGTGAATAGCTTGGATTGGACTAATAGTGTGTCCAACCCTCTCATGTGGGTGGCTCAATAGCTTGAGTAGGTTATGAATCCATCATTTCCCACTCATGTGTAGTAGATGCATCTAAAACTAAACTACATAAAATATTTGAAATGTCTAACTGAGTATATCTAACTATGTATGTCATCTCTATGGCCACTTGGGTATATTAGGTAGTTCTAGGCCATTTAGGAATGCCAACCACTAAAGATGGAATAAGGCATGAAACTAGTGTGTAACCAAAAATATGATGTCAAATATATACACTATAGATAATGATATCGAATTTATCATTCCATCTAATCAACTAGTTTGTAACTGATCATATAGAAATAATGTGTCATGCACATGCCCCTAAATATGATATATAAGCATATAGATTTTGGATTGAGTTGTAATAAATTATATCTAAGTATCTAAAATGAATATGTGAATGGTTATTTCATGAATTATACCCCCAATAAAATAAAACTAATATGAATCTGAGCAAAACTAAGTATAATTGATAAACCTATAACTAAATTTGTGTAAACATGTACTACACCTATTGTACTATTTTTTTAATCTAGGTTGTTCTAAAATTGGGGCTTCTGGATAGTAGTAACATACCTTGGAAATTAATACCATGTGGTGATAGTATCCCAATTTGGGTTTTAATGCCCTTCTGGTCTAAATTCTATGACACTATACTAATTTTTGGGTCACTATCTTTGCATTATGTTTCCCTATGTTTGATTTTCTATAATTGAGCATGTGTGCTAAAAAATGTATTATGGGTAAAATATAAGATTCTAATCTATATGATAAATCCATGTGAATACCCCCTCTTTTGAGGGGAATTGTTTAACCTATGTAATAACTATACTCAAAATAAAAAGATCTATAAAATTTGTGTTAGCTAGAGCATATATGATAGCTACATGATAATAAAATATAATGTGCATGCATAACATTAGAATGTAAAATGGTCTAAGTTTATGTATGTAATTTAATATGTATGTAATGTCTATCATTCACAAGGGTGTCAAGATAGATGTGACCAATGTATATAATAGAAAGTTTGAGTAAAACTAGGTAGTTGCCTAGGGGAATGGGGCATGATGTCCATCACAACACCCAAGTAGGGAAGGGTAGATGCATGAGGTCCCTCATGGAATTGAAAATTGGGGTGTGTAACAATAAAATACAAAGGTCATTTCCATGATGTATACAAGAAAGCACACATACAAAACACATAAGGCATGAAAATTAGGCCAAAGAGCCCCAATACAAGGGACATTGGTATGTGTCACTAAATATAAGATAATAATACATAAAAGGACAAGTTCAAATGTACACATACACAAGACAAACTCAATTTGGATTAGATCCACATAGAAGGACATGTTCAAATGTATGCATACACAATCAAGAAAACACACACAATGACATGTGCACATGTCCAAAGAATACATATAATGAATAGAAGTGGCATAGAGCCAAAAAATAGTGGTATATTCCATTTCTTTCAAATAGAATAAACATAGAAAGACAATCAAGTATAAACTAGGCAATAAATGATAGTATGCATGAATATGTAATACAAATCTGTGTAATAACTAAGATGCAATTATGTCAAGTTTAAATAAGTAATAGCCATTTAAAAATATGAGTAAGAGTAGCAATGATCAATATCAAGATATAGCAATGCTAAAGCTTGGATGTAGAGTATAGGAAGATAGAACTTGGTAATCAAAACTATGTATAATATTCCTACAAGTAAATGAATTTGTCAAGTGAAGACACATGTATCAGTGTATTTTCCCATAGTGGGTTAATAATATCATGTCTAGATTGGTGTAGTGGACTTGAACCCTATAACAATCTAAAAGCACTCAACAAGAAAAAGTAAAACATGTATGCCATAAAAGAAACTATACTAAGATATATAGCATATGTAGTGTCTAGAAAATATAATAAATGTAAACATAACAATGCATACAATCTATAATTTTGTGTTTTTTGAGTAATTATTTGAATATTTTTGTTTTTTTGACATGTTATATTTTTTTTGGATTTTATATGAATAATCTATGTACAAGTATCATGAAAATGAACTATGTACAAAGAGAAATATAGAAGGAAAGTATTTGTAAGAAGGGAGAAAACATAGTAATTGATGAGTATCATGGGAGAATCACTACCATTGTGGCCTATGCCAAATAAAGGAACTGGGATCATGCATGTTGTGTGGAAGGGAATCTATGGTCACATAATATTTTGTATAAAGGTATTTGTATCTATATGTGTATCTACCTATGGAGTGGTTCTAGGAATCTATCTCACTGACTGTGGTGTCCTATGACTTGTATGTGTCTCAGGAACCCATCTTTTGAAATATGTTATATGTGACATATAGGTCCCCTATGATGATAACTTTGAGAACCCAATACTACCGATCTTGGCAATAAATGAGTGGAAGAAGGTCCTCTAGAATCTATGACATATATATGATGTAGGGGTCTCTCTAATACTGGTCTCTTAGGAGAGTATGCATATGTTTCAGTAATGTACGAGTGGACCTTACTTATACTGATGGATCTACAAAAATTTATGATATATGCAAAGGAACTATACTCTAAGCTATAACTAATATCTTTGCATTATATGATAACAGTGTTAGAACTATAAATGGTGACTATGTTAAAAATACCTATCAGATGGGTAGAGGTTACTCATATGGTAGATACTCATATTTAACCACATGATTTGTATGTATGTATTTATCTAAACATGGACCATAGAATCTATGACATACATCTATCATAGGGGTCTCTCTAATAATGGCCTCTATGGGAGAGTATACGTAGATGTCAATACCATAGGAATAAACCTAAAATACATTGGTGTCTCTACTAAATTCTATGGCATATCAATACGAACTATACTCAAAGTTGTAACTAATAATTGTGGTATATCTAGTAACTATGTTGTAGTTGTAATTAGTAACTATGATATAACTGGTTTTGGAATAGGTAGAGGATAATCATATGGAATACCCTTAATTTTGACCACCTAATTTACAAGTATGTATTTAAATCATATTTTTACTATGGATGGGATGGATTTTATTTGTTATATCCATGGCCTACCCAATAACATATCAAAAATCCTTGCACTAGGTTATATTAAGACCTGAGTGGCCACATGTGCTAGCCCAACATATAATGGAAGCATAATCTCACTCATGGATCTCTAAAAATGACCACTAAAACCACTAATAACAATGTATGTAGGGAATATATCCTAATATAAATACCCCAAGCATTGTATAAGTGTCATACTACACATACTAATGCTTGACCCATTGTCAAGTATAACACTCTAGATAAGATGATGGTCTATGTAGGCTCATACAAAGAGTGCATATAAATTTGTATCATCATCAAAAATATCCTACTTTAAAAAGGTGATGTGTGGTATATATATAACCTTAGCATGTTACATACCAATGATTTTTTTTTAATGAGTGTGCCTCCTCTATAATAGTATGATATTAAGTTGGTTGTGGATGTGCCTAATATATGTAGTGAACACTTGAAGTGCTCCCTATATCATTCATTGTGTGCTTTGGACATGTATTTGGGATTATATTTAATTCCTTAAATTCCATTTATTGTAATTTTGGTTACTCTATGAGTGTGCCCACATAGATAATGTTAGCCTCAATCAAATCTTTTATCTCATATTTTAGGCTTATGCATCTATTTGTTATATGACCTGGTGGCCAACAATACTCATAAAATATATTAGATTCATAGATTTTTGGAAGAGTTTAAGTCATATTAACCTCTTTGATGGGAGGGATATATATTCCATTACATTCCAAGAGCTTATATAAAACTCATGTTGGAAATTCTATAAGGTTAGTGAAGACACTATGTGTGGAGCAGTCGATAAAACCAAGCGAGGAGATGGATCTAAAGTTGCATTAGCTATGGCCTTTTGATCACTATTATTATTGATGGCCCTTATATTATATGGAGGATTATTTTAAATATTATCAATTGATTCTAATCCATTGGCATATTTAAGTTTTCCCATTTATAGAAGCTTGATCTCTCTTTCTTTTATTATGTGGCACAAATCTGTGAATGTTAGAAACTTCTTAAATAAGATAACTTTGTGTAATTATAGTATAAGACTTTATTTTAAGAAATTTTGAATCTCTTTATTTTCCATGTGGCTTTTCAATTTAGCTAAGATATTCTTGTATCATAAGACTTATTCTATAATAGGTTCATTTGAATTTTGATTTTACTAATTAATTTGAACATATAATATCTTGGAAATGATGTTTATGGAGAAGTGTGATAAAAACATGTCTTCAAAAGGATTGAATGATGTGATATATTGATTTTGTAAGTCATAAAACCACTGTAAGGCATAATGTCTTAAATTACAAGGAAAAAACTTTGTGAAAATTCAATCATTGGACATATAGTCCAAACATGATCCATGAAAATCATAGAGATGGTGCTTTGGGTCACCCTTTCCATTATACAAAGTTTAGGTGCCACAAATCTAGATAGAAAGGGAGTTGTCACTATGTGGTGTGCCAAAGGTGTATGTAAGAGAACATTAGAATCTAAGGTGTGTGATGGCCTAGTGGATCCCTTATCAAGATGTATCACCTTAGACTAAAGAGTATGAACCTCATACATAATGTATTGTACATCTAGAGTGGAATAATTAGCCACAAGAGGTGTAATTGTCACTAAATATTGTTGGTTGTGATATTTGTATTGGCCCCAATGTATGTGTAGTAATTTTATTAGCTAGGGGGTTGAATATTTACCATTGTTTAATTTATTCTTAATTTCCATTATGGATTGTAAAATTTTTACATGATCAAGGGGTTGTTCTTGAAGTCTATCTTTGAATCTTTAAATGATCTCATCCTTATTGACAATTAGGTTGTCATTGTTAAGTGGAGGGAGAGTCTCCTAATTTATAATTTATGTATCATATTGATCTTGATTATACTTTTCATCATGAAATGCATTATCTTTGAAGTCCACATAGTCAAGGTGTGAAATATCAATAATAGGATTTATAACAGGTCCCCTATCCATGGTATAAGATTGAATAGTAGGAATCTGAATATGCTCTAGAGGATTACCACCTAGCCTATCTCTTATTAATGGATGAGAGAAAGATTTTTTAGATGGCATATAGTAAACAAATTGAAATAGAGTTGCTAAAATGGAATATATAAAATTTAAAAAACTTAAATAAAATATTAAAAATAGTAAAAAAGGATACAAATCCTAGGAGCATCTATGATTACGGTTTGAGCAATGTTTAAAGTAAGTCAGCTTCACCAAATGTTTTATCCTTTTAGTACTTAGCACATGTAAATCCTATGTTTTATTAAAGGTATGAGTAGACTAAATTAGGTAAATAATGCATAATAAATACATCCATTGATTTGTTACATAATTAATTAGCTTTGAATTTTCTAAAAATAGTAATATATTTTGTAGATAAAGAATTAGTTAGAAAACACATAATATAGATTATGTAAGTGATATAAACTAAGATGGAAGCTAATATGAGTGTCATAAAATATATCTCTATGTCAAAAACCCTATTGTATAGTATTACCACAATTAGATAGAATTACCATTATTGGTAAATTGGTGGTAGTGCCCTAATATTAGTGGTAGTGTCCTTTGTGTAACACTATTTTGAACTTCTAGGTGTACCTATGTTTAGATCTCTAGGTTCTGTTCCTATATGCATGAATTATAAAATCTTGTATCATGCCTCTAATGACTAATTTATTTTGAAAACCCTAATCCTCCATATAATTATTGAACATTGTCATTGATTAAATAAAAGATTCTTGAGCATTGTCATTGACTATTGAGTTAGAATAAATGTTTTCATTAATGTCAAAGAAGATGCATGGTTCTTTCATTGATGTCAATATAATGCCATTAATATCAAAGGTTCTTATGAATATTATTGGTCAAGTAAGTCTTTAGGTATGTATGATGAATTATTATGACAATATAGGGAGTGTTATTACTATATGAAGAGAAGTGATATGAACAATACTATTTGAAAAATGTTCTGATGTCAGCTTGTGAGATATCATTTAGATCAACAAAAATGAATGTTCAGTATGTCAAGTTTCAAACATATTGTAATTATTTATCTATAACTTTTGAAATGGTATGTGTAAGTATCATGATGAAATGACTGAGCTTTAAAGAAGAAGTTATGTGCTCTGAAGATATGTAAGTAGTTCCAAAGATGCTCTGAATGAGATACAAAGATGTGAATGCTTTGAAGAATACTTGATAGTGTTTGAGCATGAGAGAGGTTTTTTTAGTTTACACATGAGGTATTGAGGACCTTGAAAATGATTAGTTTTTTCCATTTTGGCCCACATATTAAGCTTTCTCTATAGTTGGAAGGAGAAACCTAACAGGATCCTAATGAAATAAAAAACCCAATGGCTTAAAAATGGATCCAACAAAATAAATAAAGGGATATAATAAGGATCTCATGGCTCTCATGAGCATGTAGGAGTATGGACCATATTGATAAAGTCTTGAGATATCATCAAAACTCTGAAGGGTTGGACAATGGCTGAATTATGCAATCTTTGAAGACTAGACCATCACCAAGATGTCTTCTAGAAACAAATAGACCAGCCTATTTGAGAATTTAATAAATGCACCTTATAAAGTCACTAAGCCAAAATATTACAATTCCATGGAATTATACATACCAAGATCATCCTCAAAAAGTTTCATGCTCATGAAAATTCTCTAGCTTGAGTTATGGAACTTCAAATTTGGACCTAAAATATAAGATATTCATGCTAACATCAAGTTTGAGCTCCATAAAATATTCATTTGGGTTTAAAATGTCATTAAAAGGTTTAAATTTGATCAATATATAATGGTATGCATGAGATTTCAAACTGAAATTTGAGATCTAATGGTTTGTGTTGGGGTCAAACAAGTCAAAAGGTTCCTAGGTTAAGGCCCTTTAAATAACTACAAGTTGGATAAGATATGATGGTATAGATAAATTAAGTAGAAATATAATGATGAAAGTTTACTAAAAAAGGTCGGTCTAATCCTAAATAAATGGACCATATTCATTCATACCAATGATCTAATAGTGTGCAAGAACTGACAGGAAATTAGGCCAAATGAGATTGATAGCTCCTATTACTTCATACATCTTGATTCAACGGTGCATGAGTAGGTGAAAATATCAAAGGATATTTATGGTAGGAAATCAATGGACCAAAATAATTTATACCAAGGAGATTAATAGTGTGTATGAGGTCAAAAGGTTCAAGATATAATAGCGAGGATCTATGAGGCCAATTTGAGCAAAGACAAATTAGAGCAATTTGATTGGCTAGAGTAATTTTTAATGACAAAAGTTGAACCAAGGAGTAGTTTTAAACAAAAGAAAAAAAGGTCTTATAGGGTCATCTCATCACCATTAGAGCTCATTCAAAATATATGGAGTGAACATAGTCTTACAATTAGGTTAAAAGACATAAAGGGACTACCATTAAGGATAAATATGAACATCTAGATTGAGGGTTTGCATCATAAAAGAATATTTTTTTGATTGTGTTGACCATTATTAGAAGGAGGAGCTAAATTTCAAAGGGTGACATGAATGCATACATGTAGACCCTAATGGTTTCATCTCCAAGACCAAATTAATGAAAAGGACCCCTTCTCTCCATAGTGCATGTCACAACAAACCAATTAGGAGAAATTAACAACAAGACAAGATTCTAATAGACTAGCCTGGTGGTTATAATTGCATGGATGGTGGGACCTAGCTTAGAATAACATAACCCCACCATTAAAATAATAAGTAAAAATAGTGTAACTATGCAACCACTTGAAGTAACCTAGATCAATTAAAAGGGTTTGAATGAGCATAATTTGTGGAGGTAGTTATAACTACATTTTAAATAGATTTGAGATCATTTGATTCCCATTTGAGTACCAAAATTCCCTCTCTCTTGATTCCTTTCTTATATAAATATATCCTTTGAGATATTTATGATCATCCCTCAAGTTGGTGTGACTATACTCTCCCAAAAAATGTATTCTTAACCTCTTGGAGTAATTAGAAAGGCACTTTTTGTAGTGTTTTGTCAATTTGTGTTAGCATTCTTATGTTTGTTTGATATTTGAAGTGGTCTAATCCTCCATTTGTAAATTATAATCTCAGCCTAGATTCTATAAACTTTATTTGTAGGTCATATAGTGTGTTTTAGTGTTGATCTCTCAAGGATATGGTGAATTTATGAATGTAAGTGTCTTCAACCAAACCTTAATCTCATTGCTCTCTAGTTTTAGTGCATCAAATTGACCTCTATATGAAATATTCTTTCTTAGAAATTATATTAGACATTGAATTATCTCCTTTTATAATGCATTAGTATGTTAAAGAGTCTAATCCCAAGAGTGGATATGAAAAATTCATGGTGCATCACCACAAGCTAGATAGGTTTACTTTATGCAATTTCTTGAATCTTTTCATCCCAACCAATTTTACATTTTAAAAATAGTAGTCCAAGTTGTGAAATATTAGGATCTAGCCTCATTAAAACACCCTAGAGGTTTGAACCTCTTATAGGATACCCACAGCCTAAGGTCATTCCCATGTTGAGCTAGATTTGGAAGTAGGACCTAAACACTTTTGCTTCTAGATAGGGTACAATCTAGATCTCTAATAGTTTTGGAATGCCTAATGAGACCCAAGAAGGAAGGACATTTGGACTTCATCCTGGAACATATTAATGGTGTGGAATAACATCTAAGAAGTCTAAAATCATTCATTAGAATATTTAAGACCAATCCATGCACCAAATCTCCATTAAGTCTTCTAAAAATGGTAAGAAAGTCCAGTTTATAGAATTATCTTTAGATAATACAAGGAGGAAGATACATGTTTCAACTCCCAACTAAGTACCCCCTAATTTTCCCACCTCCCCAAGATCTAAAAATCCTACTCCTACTTAATCTAGCAAGAGTCCACCAAGGCAAGTGCAAATGATAATGCCTAGATTGTAAGCTTTTGTACCCTTCAATGATGGTAGTCCTCTTAAACTTCAACATCATGATGAGATCCCTACTACTTCCTTAAATATTTTTTCATGATTTATAGGAGATAATGTTACTACTCCTATAGAACATATAGCTAATATTTTAAATATTTGATCAGTACATATTATCACACAAGAGAATGTATCTATGAGGCTATTGGTCACCTCCTTAAAAGGAAAAGTCCTGCAATGGTATAAGGGTGTAAATCCTACTTCAATAAACACTTGTGATGAGTTTGGTGAATCTCTATGAAATAATTTTGAGGATATAAGTGACCATATGTCCCTTGTTGAGAAACTTACCTCCATCAAAAGAGCATCCCAAGAGTCCATGGTTGATTTCAACTATATGTTTCAAAAGACTTAGGATAGGATCCCTATTATCATCAAGCCCACCGCTAACTATGTTTTTCTTTAATATTTGAGAGCTTTGAATTTAGATATTGAAATCATGATTCAATCTATGGGTGGGACAACTCTATTTGAAGCCTATGAGATATCCATAAGGGTAAAAATTACTTGATACAAGTAGGGAAGCTCATCACAATACCTCTCATGCCACTTTTCCCTAAGCTTCAACCTACCCCACCTACTATTGTTTCATTTCGTACTCCAAATCACTAAGTTCAAACTGATGATAGTCAAGTGGACAAATTTTCCAAGATTGAAAGCTTGATAAAGGCACAAAACACTAAGCTAATCTCTATAGAAAGGCAATAATAGGCTTCACATAGACCATACCAAGGCCCTTTCCAATCCTAATACCCTGCCCAATCTTACAATAGACCCCCTTATCCATAAAATCAATACGATCAAGGCCAAATTACCTAAGGTATATCTAAAAATGGATATAATCCTACATCTAAAAGTAGCTTAAGAATCTTTATCCCCACATAAAATAACTTTGTTCAAGAGGGTCAATGGTAGTTAAGGGGATAGTTCAATAAGCTGGTGATGACAACTACTAGATACATGTATTAGGACCCTGATTAGTAGCATGATCCTTCATTTTAAGGTCATGATATGATGCCTCCTCCACCACAAGGCCCCCAAATGGGTCAAAATAGCATGCCTACCATGTCAGTATCAGAAGCTCAAACACAAATACAAGGGAACATGGGTAAATCACCAGATTATACCACATGCATGAATTTTTAATAAGGGGAACATGTGTTTGAGCATGTTATAGCTAATATGATACAAGCTTCATAAAGGACAAATGAACCAAGTATAGCTTAGACAAAGGATAAGAGGAGGATGTTAGAGGATAACTTGGGGAAACCTAGGATTTATTCATCATATCCATAGGATAGTCAAAAACCTACTTCAAATGTAGCTACTAAATCTCTTAAAAATCAACAAGTGCCCTAACCTCATGGATAGCAGTAAAAGTCCCCCTTTGTTCTTCATGTTACTTAAATGACAAGTGATGCTTCTACTTCCAAAGTGCATTATAAACGTATTAATCTTCCCTTTAATATTATGGATCATTTGAAAAATGATAATGTAACTATGTCCATATATGATGCTCTATCTATTCTAGGGAAAAATGAGATTCTCTAGTAAGAACTCTCCAAACTTTCTCATGTGGAAAAGATAATTAATAAGGTGAACACTATTTTCATTAATAATAGTTAGTCTAACCAAGCCCCTAGCCAAGTTATTAATAAAATTCCAAGAAAAAGTCAATTTCAAAATGTTTTTCATCCCTCTAAAGTTGTTAACCCCCCCTTTTATCTATCAGTTATCATAGGGGACTGTTTAGTAAATAATTGCATGATAGATTTAGGTGATTCAACCTTAATGATGCCTAAAGACATAGAAGATAAGATTGAGCTCAAATATGTGACTAATGAAAAATGTGTTATTTAATTAGATAGATCCCCACTAAGATAATAGGCATCTTGAAATATCTTCATATCACATTGGCAGCCTATCCAAATTTTGTCATTACCCACGATGTAATGGCAGTAAACCTACCTCCATATTTTTCCCTATGCTTGTCTAGGGAATTTACTAAAAATATTAGAGGATATTTCTTATTTGATTGGTCATACATGGTTTTTATAAACATATATGGAACCAAACTCACTATAATATTTGAGCATATCTCTATGTTCCACCTAGAAACCTATATGCCTAATCTTGTAGATACCAATTATGACATATTTGAAGAGGTTGAAGAGGTTAATGAAAAATAACCCCATGATCATCTTGAAGTTATATCAGATTTGTACTTAGATGAATGGGTAGATAATAATCATGGATTTGATCCTTATAAAAACATTGAAGATGTAGACTTAGGAGTGTATTGTATGCATGAGGAAGGTGTTGTTGTACCTTGCTTAAGTAACACTACTCAAGAAGAGGATTGTATATGGAATTTGTTCTTTGATGGCTCAAGGTCAAAGAAAGGAAGAGTAGGATCCATGTTGATTTCACCCTTAGTTCAAAATTAAGATTTAACTACAAGACTCCAATTCATTTTTACCTCAAATATAACTAAATATGAAGCTCTTTTGCATGGTTAGAAAGAAGCAAGAAAAAGAGGTGTCAAGTTCTAACAAGTCAAAGTTGACAGTGAACTTGTAGTGCAACATGTGAGATGCATAAGTTTAGTCAAGAATCCCCATTTGAAATCTTATAAGCACTAGTTATAGGACCTCATGGAGTATTTCTTGGCATTTAATATCCAATCCATACTAAGAGAAGTAAACTAGCATGCAAATAGGCTTGTAGCCATTGATACCCAATACGAGATTGTAGAGGGAGTCAAATGCAACCAAAGCCAATATAAGATCAAGGTTATATGTAGACCAATTATAATTGATAATGAGGTGATTTGGTAAGTCTTCAATAATGATGATTAAATCATATGTTTTCTAATGCAAGAGATAAAATTCTACCATAAGAATCAAAACAAGTTTCAAAATCAATATGATGATCAGATAGTACAAATAAGGTCTAATAATCTACCTAAAGGGATTTTGACATTAAAAATCATCTTAAATGAATATGAAAAAGTAAGAAAATTGAAATCATACATCTCAGCTAAGGAAGAACACTATCAAAATATAGATATCTTTAAGGATAAATTGCTAAAGATTCAAAAGGTCAATACAATAAAGGAAATATTTGAATTTGTTGCTTTGTGCCAATAATTTTTTGATATATTTTCTTGGGAGTAAAAATAATTTAATGGTTTTGACCCCAAACTTACATACCACACCATTAAATTACAAAGCAATGCCAAGCCAGTTAGGCAAAAATAAAGGCTTGTCAATCCAAGAGTACATGACCTCATGAGAAAAGAACTTTATAAATTGATTGAATAAAAGATAATATTATCAATTAATCATTCCTCATGGGTGGAAAACCTTGTGATAGTGAGGAAAAGGAATGGATATATTTTTTTATGTGTTGACTTTAGGAACCTCAATAAGGTGTCCCTAAAGGACCATTACCCACTACCCTACATACATCAAATTCTATAGAAGGTGGTAGGTTCTCAAAGGTTCTCATTGATTAATGGATATTAAGGCTATAATTAGATCATGGTCAAATAAGAAGATAGTCATAATATTGCCTTCACTATAAAATGGGGCACCTATACATATGTTAAAATTCCCTTTGGACTCTCCAATGTTGGAGCCACCTTCCAAAGAGTAATGGATGTTTCTTTTTATGGTCTTTTGAATGATAAAGTTTTATTTTATCTTGATGATATAAAAACATTTTCAAATAATCTTAATGATCATCTAACACACTTGAGAGTTGTTTTTGATAGATGTTCATTTAATCTAAATAAATTCATTTTTTTAGTGCATGAAGGAAGACTTTTTGGGAATGTGGTGTCCAAAGCTAGTCTTTTCATTGATCCAGAGAGGATAAACTTAATCCTTGATCTATCATTTTCTAAACACAAGAAAGGATTTTAGAGTTTCTTTGGCAAGATAAATTTCAATAGGAGGTTCATTCTAGACTTTATAGAGTTAGTCAACCCCCTCACTCGTATGTTGAGAAAAGGCAAAGGGTTTGCATGGACAAGGTAATGTAAGATAATCTTTAAGGCCATAAAGGAGGTAATATCTCATGCCCCCACACTTATATATCCATATTTCAACAAGGAATTCTATTTTTATGGCTTATTTGCATTAGATGCAATTTTAACCATGCTTATGTAATAGAATAATGAAGGTCTGGAGTAACCTAATGTTTTATTTTATTCAAGATTTAAAAGGTTATGAGGAAATATATATCTTTGTTGAAAAACATGTAATTTTTGTTTTAATAATTTTGAATAAATTTAGACATATAGTTTAAACTAATAGGATTATACTAATGGTATCTCATCCAAGTGTGAAGGATTTTATCCTCAATAGAGACTTAAACAAAAAGAGATCTAGATGGGTCACTAAGTATATGGAGTATGACATTTAAGTCAAGGTAATAAATCTAGTTCAAGGTAAAGGATTATGTGAACATATTTTAGACTATGTGAGAGAATAAAAAGAGAATTTTGATAATTTAGGACACTCAACATGGACCTAAAAATAATCCTCCTACAAGTTAGACACATGATATTGCTAGATTTATTCAAATAAGAGAGTGTCTAATTGGTTTGAATGCATAAAAAATAAGACACTTAATGATGAAATTAGTTCCATACAATCTTATTGATGGAGTGTTGTTCAGAAAAGACATTAGGGGTATGCTTTTAAGATGTGTTGAAAATAGCTAATTTGATAAGCTTCTCAAACAATTTCATGATAGTCATTCTAGAGGCCATTTTTCAGCCAAGACCATAGATAAAAAAATAATTAGAGATGGTTAATTTTGGCCTAATTTATTTATAAATGCACATGCATGGGTTAAGAAGTGTGCAATGTGTGAAATGTTTACAAGGAAACAGAGACTCGCTGCATGCCACTAAAGCCTATTTAGGTTGAATAACCTTTCATGCAATAGAATTTTTATTTCATTTACATGATTGATCCTCCATCTAGTGCTGGTAATAATTAGATTTTGATAGCTATAGATTACATCACCAGGTAGATGGAAGTAGTTCCCTTGAAGGAAGTGAATGAGAACTCTGTGTTTGAGTTCTATGAGAGTCTAGTCACCCATTTTGGAGTACCTTCCACTATAATATCAAACAATGCTTTAGAATTGAGTAGCACAAAGGTATGTGAGTGGTATCTTACGGAAGGTATATATCTAACATATTTATCAAATTATTATCCATAGAGTAATGGACTAGCTAAATCCACTAATAAGAACCTGCTTCAGAACATCAAGACAACAATGGAAGATAATTAGATATCTTGGCATATAAAGTTAAATACTACCTTTTAGTCTGATAGGATCACCCATAAAAAATACATTGGCCATTCAACCTATCTATTATTCTATGAAAGATAAGTAAGGCTTCTAATTTCATTAGAGCTTCCAACTTTGGATCTTGCACACCAACTAGATCTTCTAGAAAGTGATTTAATGGAGGTTAGAATGAATGAACTAAGAGAATTGGAGGAAATAAGAGATGATGTCATGCATACCATGTGTTCTAATAAATATAAATTGAAGAATTCATTTGAAAAATTATCTTCCTCAAGGACATTTTAACAAGGTGACATAGTCCTCAAATGGGATGAGGACCATGCAAAACTAGGAAAACACTCCAAGTTTGACAACCTTTAGAGTCAACCCTATGTCATCACAAGTTACAAAGAGAGAAATGCCTTTGAGATTTACAAATTGAATGTAGAGAACCTTCCCATCCCTTTAAATGGGAGTTATCTCAAGTTCTACTACTAGTTTTATATATTGTCCCTTATACATAGGTAAATAAGTCTCTCACTCCTTCAAGTTCTCTTGCACATTGTTCTATTTGTTTTGTCTATTATTGTTTGGTCTATTTTTTTGGTTTTTCATTTTTGACCCCCATAACTCCAAAAAGTGTTTCTAGAATTTAGGTAGAGTATTTTGTAATTAGCATTTCATTTATTTTGTCATCTTGAACAAACTTGATGAAAGTCTAGGTTTCATGACTAGTAGGCTAGTCAATCTAGATGAGTTACCAAAAGTGTTGGCCATTTTGGTCCACATATCAGGTATCACCTATAGTTAAAAGGAGAATATTAGAAGGATCCTAATAAATTATAAAACCTAATGGCTTAAAAATGGGTCTATAAATGCAAATAGAGGGATACAACTAGGATCTCATGGTTCTCATGAGCATGTAAGGGCATGGACCAAATTGAAAAAGTCTTTAGAGATCATCAAAACTCTGAAGGGTTGAGTAAAGGGTAAATTATGCAAGCTTTGGAGACCAAACCATCACCAAGACATCTTCCAAAAACAAATAAACTAGCCTATTTGAGCATTTAATAAATGCACCTTAGAAAGCTATGTGAGATAAAATATTGTAGCACCATAGAATTCTACATACTAGGATCATCCTTAAAAAGTTTCATGCCTATGAAATTTATCTAGCTCTAATTGTGGAGCTTAAAAGTTGGACCTATAGCATAATATATTCATACTAACATCAATTTTGAGCTTCATAAAGTAACTATTTAGGTTCAAAATGTCCTTAAGATGTTTTAATTTGATCAAAATCTAATGGTTTGTATGAGCTCACAAATTAACACTTAATATATAATGATTTGTGCTAGGTCAAAAAATTTAAAAGGTCCCTAGGTTAAGGCCCTTTAAATATCTATAAGTTGGACAACATCTAATGGTGTGGATCAATTGAGTATAAATCTAATGGTACACATTCAATGATAAAAGGTGGGTTTGATCCTAGATCAATGGACCACATTAATTTGTACCAATAGTCTGATGGTGCATAGGATCTAATAGGAAAGTGGGACCAATGAGATTGACAACTTGCATTAATTCATACATCTTGATCTAATGATGCACGAGTAAGTCAATATGCCAAAGGATATTCATGGTAGGAAATCAATGGACTGCATTCATTTATACTAAAGAGATCAATGGTGTGTAGGATGTTAAAAGGGTCAATATTTGATAGTGAGGATCTATGAGGTCAATATGAGTGAAGACAAATTGGATCAATTTGATTGGCTGGAATAATTTTCAATGACCAAAGTCAAGCCAAGCAGTAGTTTTTTACCAAAGAAAACAAGGTCTTATAGGGTTATCCTATCACCATTAGATCTCATTAAAAATTTATGAAGTGAAAATAGTTGTGTGGTTAGGTTAAAGGACATAAAGAGACCACCATTAAAGCTAAATACGGACCTATGGCTTGAGGGTTTGTATCATAGAGGGATATTTTTGTGACTATGTTCACCATTGTTATAAGGAGGTGATAACATTTAAAAGGGTGCAATAAAGGCATACACATAGACCATAACTATTTCATCTCTAATACCAACTACATGAAAAGGACCCCTTCTGTCCATTATGTATGCCACAACAAACTATTTAGGAGTAATTAACAACAAGACAAGATTCTAATAAACTAGATTGGTTGTTGTAATTGAGTGGATGGAGGAACCTATCTTAGAATAACTTGACCCCACCATTATAATCATAAGTAACATCAGTGTAACTATGTATCCAATTGAAGTAACCTAAATTAATCAAAAGGGTTTAAATGAGCATATTTTGTGGAGGCATTTGTAACTACATTTCAAATATATTTGAGCTCATTTGATTCCCCTTTGAGATCCAAAACTCCCTCTTTATTTATTTCTTTATTCTATAAATATATCTTTTGAGCTATTGATGATCATCCCTCAGGTTGGTATGATGAGACTACCAAAAAATTGTATTTTACACCTCTTAGAGTAATGAGAAAGGCACTTTTTTCATGTTTCATCAATTTATGTTAGCATTCTTGTGTTTTACTAATATTTGAAGTGGTCTAATCATCCCTTTACAAATTCTAAGATCAGACTGAATGCTAGAAACTTTATTTATCGGTCATATAGTTTGCATTAGCATTGATCTCTCAAGGATATATGGACTATTGAATGTAAGTGTCCTCAACCAGACCTTACTCTCACTAATCTCTAATCTTAGTGCATAAAATTAACCTCTATATTAAATAATATTTCTTATAAATTATAGTGCACACTACATTATCTCCTTTCATAATCCATTAGTGTTTTAAAGAATATAAGCCGTAGAGTGAATATGATAAATTCACAGTGCATCACCACAAGCTAGATAGGTTTACTTTATGTAATTTATTACCTCTTTTCATCCTAAATAGATTCTAGTATTTAAAATAGAGGTCCTAATTATGAAATTTGAGGAGATATCCTCATTAAAAAAACCTAGAGGTTTGATCCTATTATAGGATACCCAAAACATAGGGTCATTCCCATGTTGAGCTAGATTTAGAAGTAAGACCTAAACACTTCTAATTATAGTTAGGGTGAAATATAGATCTCCAAAAATTATAAGGTCAGCTTTGAAGATATATGTGTGCAACTTTGTAGATGCTATGAAGATCTTAGTTAAGCTTCACATATTTGTAAAAATATCCAAAGATGATCTATTGAAACTCCAAAGAGTGATTATATGAGGTTGTTTTATAATACATAAGATACATTGAAACTCTAAAGAAGAGTGAGTGCATGAGGTTGTTTAATAATACACAAGATGCATTTGAACATAGGAGAGCTTTAAGGTAAAGTCTATAGGGTGGCTAGAAGGTTAGATTCGAGGCCTAATAAGACTTATAGGTCAAGGCATAGAAAGAAAAAGAGAGGTGGTGGCTAGATGAGATCATGTTCAATTTTTATGACATGTTTGAGTAGTTAAAAATTCACATAGTTGATTCAAGTTGTTTTAAGTATGTGCATGAATTTTTAGATCAAGGTTTTCAAGAAAAGGCTTGAAAAGTGTTATAAGGTTTCTTGAATGCATAAAATGAAGAGTTGTCTACCCAAGAAGGTTTTTCAAGTGACCATGAAACATCTACATGAGAATCTAATATATGCATGGTAGATGATAAATGGTTCTATCTCAAATTTCAAATCATCATTTTTTAGAAAGAGGAGCTAAGTTTTATGAATGATTGTTAAGATTGGAAGATGGTCTACCCTCATAAAACCCTAACAAAGACCCAATGTTGAATATATTATTATAAAGATATTAGAATAGTTTCATATGGTTAGACACGTTATTGGAGGTTGTATTCAACTCTCATAGGCATCTCCAAGTGTGACTGGTTTCTTAGATGAGTGAGCAAACCCTATAAGAAAGTATTTGTCTTTTAGAGATTTAATGTAGCAAATAGAGTTGACTAAGTCAAAGTTGCTAAGTGGATGAAGATCAAAGTGTGAGACTTTTAGTTTTTTTAAGAAGATTTTTTGATAGGTTTCAGATCTTACGTGTGAAAATTTGGTGATCCAAGTTGTCCATTTTCTAATAGACCTAGTGGTGCAAATAGTAAGAAAATTAAGTAGAATTGAGAAGATGATTCTTGATGTGTTTTCATGTAAGAGTGTTGGATTTAAGTGAATTATGATGTTGTTTTAGATTTTAATAATCTATCCATATTTTTTATAAGCTTAAAATTTAGTATAAGGGTTTTAAACATTGAATCCAAAATGGCTTATCTGGTTGGGTAGAGTCTATGAGAGAGAAGATCAATAGATTAGTCTATAACACCAATAGTTTCCATCATAGCTCATGATATGATTTATCGAGGTTGTTTTAAATATGTTATAAAATATTTTTCATTATTTTAAATCCCTTCAATGTGTTCAATCATGTATCATAAGTTCATGTTTCCTTGACTGTGTTTGGATTCAATTGGTAGTTCTAAGTGAGCATCTAGCAGAGAAGAGAATAAATTTGTATGCCCTGAGTTAAAGCATCTAATGAAGTATATGATGACCCTGAGGTCATGATTTTTTTTAATATGTGATTTTTTTCCATGTTTTTTGTCAAAATTTATTTTATGCTTCAATTGTTCAAAATAAATTTTCTATATATGCACATGCCTTTTATAAATAGTATTTTGAGAAAGGGTTCAAGTGGTGGTTGGACCTAAAAGGTGTTAAAAACATAAAATAAAATTTGATAAGGTATATCTTAGTGTCATATGATGTTTTCCTACCATTTATGTTGTTAAATATGCATAAATAAATATCAAAGGGTAATGTGTTGTTAAGAAGGCCTATTAGGTCTCCATAAGCCTAAAAGAGGAATAAGGACTAATTGATGTATGTCTGACCTATTGTATTGACTGATTCATGATTAAGGAATATTATTTTAATATGATAATACCTATTCATGTGTGACATAAATGATTTTAATGTGTGTCTAACTAAGAAGGATATGATCAAGTGACTTGTTAAAAAACAAGGCAATTGTAGGCCTACTTGATGTGTGCTTAGAGAGTGAGAGCGAAGAAGAGAAAAATGAATGATATAGATCATTGGTGAGTATAATAAGGTCATGGAAACCATCATATATATGTCATGAATATATAAAATAAGTTATTTATATGAGGAAAAGGTCAGACGACATAATCAATCCATGAAGAGGGCTAGTTGTGCAAAGAAGGTTGAAGGTCAGTTTTAGAGGGATAGAAGTGAGTGAAGACATAAAGAATAAGATCATCATCTATTATAGAAGTAACAAGGGTTTTTTAAATTTATCAAACAATTAGGTGGTTAAGTTGGTGTTGATTCATCTAGGGTGTTGGTGCCTCCTTATTAATGGGTGTGTGCTAAAAGCCTAGTTGAGTTAGTGTTGAGCTAGTTGGGGTTGGTGCTCCATGTGAAGTGTGTGTTTCACTAAAGATTTAGGTTTTTATTACAAGACTATAGTTTATTTTATTCATTAGTGGGTTTTATTCCCCTTGATATTTTCCCAAGTATATGTTGTGTTCATGTGTTTCATGCTCTTATGATTTGATGTTTATGTTTGTTAAGATGTACATGCTTGTTAGAATGGTTCATGTATGATTAAGTGGAATTGAATGAAAGTTTTTGAATAATGGTTCACCCCCTCTCTCATTCATTTTGATTTCAAAAATTAGTATCAAATTAGGTCTTTAGATAAGTCTTGAGAGCCTAAAATAAATCCTAAGAAGCACAATATGTCTTATGATTAATAGGGAGAAGATAACATGTATGATAAAGATGTATACTATGATAGTGAATAAGGAGAAGCTAAAGTGGATCCTACAGGTGAGATCATGAGTACCTTATAATATTTAAATATTTTGAAAAATAATAACAATAAATTGAATATATTAGTTTAGGACTATGAGGAGCATATTAGTTTATTTGACGAAAGGCTGAGCAATACTTGAAAAGAATATGAAGAGATCATCTAACAAGTAGAAACCCAGATGGAGACTATGAAAACAAGCCTAAAGGATAAAGAGGAAGAATGCATCAGGTATGAAACTAAAATATAATCTCTAAAATCTAAGTTGGATCAAGCATCTAACAAGGTAAAGATATTTGTGAATTTTGAAAAGAGCATTGAGGCTCTAGATGAAATATTGAGTAGTTAAAAGTCTACAAGTGATTGGACATGGATTGGTTTTAAAGAAGACCAAAAGAAGGCACCATAAGTCAAGGATAAGACTATTGAATACAATAAGTTCAACATGAACAAACCTATTAGATATCCCAATTCTATAAGGTATGTTATTTCATTTAATGGTTACTATTTTACATGTAGTCAGTTTGGTCATAGAGTAAGAGAATGTAGAAGATCCTCCAAAAATGAGTACACACAAAATTATGGAAGGAATCACAATTCACATTAGTCAAATGGTATGTATAAGGTCATGTTTTACATTTATCATAATATAAGACACATTACAATATTATATCCTAACAGAGATAGAAAGTCATCAAGTCAAAATAAGAAGTTTGGAGCTCCTAGAATGAAGGAAAGAAGGAAAATGCATGTATGGAAACCAAAGGTATTAGAGATAAGTCATGATCAGTCTACAAGCTCAAATGGATTACTTTAAAATATAGAGCATGCATTAGGTGAGAAATAAAATAAGTAATGTCTATTGTTAGCTCACATTGATGATCAAATAGTTGATGATGAGATTAAGCCTAAAGTGTCAGTCAAGTCTAGAAGGATGTTGAAGAATATTTTAGTCTTGTAAGAGTATGGAGATCTATAAATATCTTGAGTTCATGTTTTTTTAGTGCCCTATGAGAAGGGGTGTCTCCATCAAGATTCATGGATACATTATTCTATTAATATAAGCATGAGGTTGTAGTCAAATAAGGTTTATATTTAAGAATATTCTAGGTTATCTATGTTAAAAGAAAGGAGATGAAGATATATATTGTCCATTCTTGTGTTGATAGATCTATGGTTTGAAGTATATAAGGTAGCATGATGAGAGATCTAAGGTCCTTGTTAGGTATATAAAGTCCAAATATGTAGATAATTTTTAGGCTTTTTATATTTACTTGTGTGAGTAGTTGATATTGATCTGTAAAGACAAGTGGGGAGTCCCTATTTCTATAGTTGATATAATGTATGGGAAAAGTCTTACGTATGGTCAAATATTTCGATCTTATTTAGTCATATAAAGGAAGTTAAGTGATCTAAGTTTCTATTTATTTAAAAGATGATATGTTTAGTTTATGGAGGGAACTTGGTAGCTATGAGTTATTTTTCAATAAAATGATTACTTTTTTATTTACATGGAATTAAGGAGAGATTGTGTCTAAGATGATTCAATGACCTTATCTATTGAGACTTTAATGGATCTTCTAGAAAAGTGACCTGATTAAGAGAAATTTTTATTATGGTTATCATAGGTGGTTTTCATAGTTTCTGAAGGTTGTGTGTCATCTAGTGTCTTTCAGAGAATTTATTAGCTCAAAAGGAGAAATTATGATTCCAATAGTTGCAGGTGACACTTGATGTCTATTGCTAACAAAAGCATGGTGGATGCTTGGTTTAAGGGGGATATTTTTAGGCTATTTACTAATCTTAATATATGTTGAAGTGGTCTTCTATTCTGAGATCATTATAAAAGAGATTATAGTTGTGGAATACCTTTGTCATTAATGCCAAATGGGTAGAAAGATTAGAAGATGAGAAAAGGAGAAAGATCACAAAGGGTGAGAAAAGGAAAGGACTAGGTCTAAGAGATAATTACCATCAAAATTGGTTGACATATTTTTCTAAGTGTGATTGCCATCAATGAGAAAGAGGGAACTTGTTGAACATTATCATTTATTAAAGAAGAGATTGTTGAGCATTATCATTGACTGTTGAGTTGTTGGAATAAATGTTGTCATTGATGTCAAAGAAGATGCATGATTATTTCATTGATGTCAATTTAATGTTGTTGATATCAAAGGTTCTTGTGAATATTCTTGGTTAAGTAAGTCTTGAGGTATGTATGATGAGTTCTTATGAAAACATAGTGAGTGTTAGAGTAGTGATATGAATAGTAATATTTGAAGAATGTTCTCATGTTAGCTTGTGAGATATCATTATGATCAACACAAATGAGTATAGGTCATTATGTTAGTTGTCCAGCATATTGTAATGATTTATCTAGACCTTGTGAGATGGTATGTATAGGTAACATGATGAAATGATTGAGATCCAAATAAGAAGTTGTGTGCTCTGAAGATCTATATAAACAATTCCAAAGATGATCTAAATGAAATAAGAATATGTGAATGCTCTGAATAATACTTGATAGTTTTTGAGAATGAGAGAGGATGTTTGAGTTTGGACATGAGTCATTTAGGACCTTACAAATGATTAGAAGGTTAGATTTGAAGATCTATATATGCAGCTCTGAAGATGCTACAAAGATCTTAGTTGAGCTCTAAATATCTTTAATAAGCTATAAAGATACTTTTTTGAAACTCAAAAGAATAGTAAGTGTATGAAGTTATTTAATAATATACAAGAGTCATTAGAACATAGGAGAGTTTCAAGGTAAGGTTTTCAGGGTGGCTAGAAGGTTATATTCAAGTCCTAATAGGACTTGCAAGTCAAGCCATAGAAAGTAAAAGAGAGATGGTGGCCAGATGAGGTATTAGGATCAGTTTTCATGACATGTTTGAGTAGTTAAAAATTCACATAGGTGATTCCAGTTGTTTTAAGTATGTGCATGAAGTTTCAAATCAAGGTTTATAAGAAAAGGCTTGAAAAGTGTTTCAAGGTTTCTTGAATACATAGAATGAAGAGTTATCTACCCAAGAAGCTTTTTCAAGTACTCATGTAATATTTGAATGAGAATTTAATCTATTCATTGTAGATTATAAATGGTTCTATCTCAAAATTTAAATCATTATTTTTTGGAAAGAGGAGCTAAGTTTTATGAATGATCATTAAGATTGGAAGATGGTTTACCCTCATAGAACCCTAACAAAGACTTGATGTTGAAGATATTATTTTAAATATATTAGAATGGTTTGGTACAGTTAGATAATTTATTAGAGGTTTTATTAAACTCTCCTAGGCATATCTAGGTGTGATTGGTTTCTCAGATGAGTGAGTAAATCTTATATGAAAGTGATTATTTTTTGGAGATTTATTTTAGTAGATAGAGATGATCAAGTCAAAGTTTCTAAGTGGATGAAAATAAAAGTGTGATACTTGAAGTTATTGTTTGTGAATACTTTTGGATAGGTTCCAAATATTAGGTGTGCAAATTTGGTGATCCAAGTTAGTTAATCTCTAACAGACCAAGTGGTTCAAATAGTAATAAAATCAAGCAAAAGTGAGAAGATGATTTATGATGTGTTTTCATGTAAGAGTGTTGGATTAAAGTGCATGATGATGTTTTTTTAGAATTGAATAACCTATCCATATTTTGTATAATATTTAAATTCAATATAAGGTGTTAAAACATTGAAGCCAAAATGGCTTATCTAGTTGAGTGGAGTCTGTGAGAGAGAAGATCAATAGATTGATTTGTAGACCAAAAATTTCCATAAGACTAAAAGAGGAATAAAGACTAATTGATGTATGGATGACCTATCATATCTATTGATTTATGATTAACGCATGATATTTTAATATGATAATACCTATTCATGGTATACCTAAGTGATTTGAATGTGTGGCCGACTAAGAAGGATATGATCAAGTGACTTGTATAAAAGAAAGGTAGCTTAGGCCTATTTAATATTTTCTTAAAGAGTGAGAGAAAAAGAGAATAGTGAATGATATAGATAATTTGTGAGAAAAATAAGGTAATGTGGACCATAATATATATGTCATTAATATCTAACATATGTTATTCATATGAGTAAAAATGTCAGAAGACGTAAACAAGCCATGAAGAGGGCTAATTATGCAAATAAGGTTAAAGGTTAGTTTGAGAGGGACAAAAGTGATCAAAGAGATAAAATAGAAGATAATCATATATTATATAAGAAACAAGGGTTTATAAAGGTGATCAAATAATCAATTAGATTAGTTTGTGATGAGTCATCTAGGGGGTTGGTGCCTTCTTACAAGTGGGTGCTTGTTAAAAGCCTAGTTGAGTTGGTATTGAGCTAGTTGGGGTTGGGGTTCCATATGAAGTGGGTGATTAACTAAAGATTTATGATTATATTATAGGAATATAGTCTATTTTATTCATTATTGGGTTTTAATCCCATTGAGGGTTTCCCATGTATATGTTGTGTTCATGTCTTTCATGCTCTTATGATTTGATGCCTATGCTTGCTAAGATGTACATGCTTGTTAGAATGGTTCATGTATGATTAAGTAGAATTGAATGAATTTTTTTGAAGGATGATTCCCCCCACCATCCCACTCTCATTCATTATGCTTCTAAAAATAGTTAGGGTATGAGCTCAAAAGTGTGTTTATTAGTAGGGTAGGCTAGACATCCTCAAAACCCCACTATGAATAGAGTTTCCTACATACTAATACTTCAAGGAAGGATCAAGCTTGATGTAGTTATCCCCACCTAAGAGATGGTGCAAGTTAAATTTATGCTATTATGATAGTTTCCTTGAGTTCTTTGAATGTGCTTAAGATTGGAAATATGGAAGATTTGATCTTAGGGTTGTTGTAGATGATAGTATGTAGAAGTAAGGAATAATAGGGATTAATAACCTTAATTTTGATCAAATTGTTTCATCTTTTAATGTGTATTTTTCATATTATTTCCATATAGTGCATATAGGGATAAAAATCATGGATTTATATTGTTTTTTTCTCATGAGGGTGATAAAATATGTCTAAGCTGACCTTAGGAGGCTTTAGTTTTGAAAAGATATCCATTTGGGAAAATCTAGGGAAAAGGACATTAACAACATTTTAGGGACACTATCACCATATGGAACTAATGTCCTTATTATGGAACTAGTTTCCAATTGGAAAAACACTAGGCATGAAGGGCCAAGATCAAGAAATGATAGTTTAGGACTACTTTCTAGCTGATTATAGATACATGTGGCGCACACAAAGGTTGAATAAGTGTGATAATAGGATTTAAGATAGGTCTAGGGATAAGATAAAAATAGGTAATCTCAAGTATCACTCTTAACATTAAAATATCACTTTGGGGTGATTACATTTACCCCCCCCTCCCTTATTCTATAAATGCAACAAAAGTGAAATGACTAAGATAAAGGAAAAAGAAGCATACCTAGAATTACTTGGGAAGTGAATCCAATGAATCTAAGTTTGTGTATATGAATTTGGGTCTACATGTGTGAAGCATGATCTAATGTGTGTCATACAAATAAAATGCATATAAATAAGTTCTTACTTGAGAGATATAAAAATCAAAAGATTATGTTGATTAGAAAAACTTAGTAAAGAGATAGGAAATAGGAAATGAATGAATACACCTCACTAGGTATGAAAACCAATGTATGAACCTGGTGACAACCTGTGTGTGCATGTATATAGTGATAATTTAGTGAATAACTTGGATTGAGCTGATAGCTTACTTAATCCTCATGTGTGGGTGGCTCAAGATCTCAATCTAGTTTTGACTCCATCATTACCCACCCTTTCTTGGAGGATATTGAACTATGACTAGATTGGATTGGACTAATAGTGTGCCCAATCCTCTTATTTGGGTGGCTCAATAACTCAAGTAGATTACAAATCCATCATTTCCCACCCATGTGTAGTAGATGCATCTAAAAATAAATTGTGTAAAGTAATAGAAATGTATAACTAAGTATATCTAACTATGTATGTTAACTCTAATGCTACTCAAGTATATTAGCTAGCTCTAAGCCACTCTAGAATGACAACCACTATAGATGGATTAAGGCATGAAACTGGTGTGTAACCTAGAATATGATGTCAAGTGTATGTAGTGTAGAGAATGACATGGAATTTATCATTCCATTTGATCAACTAATGTTTACAAGATGTTTAGGCTAACCTTAAGAGGATTTACATTTGAAAAGATATTCATTTTGGAGACACTAACACCACTTGGTGATAGTGTCTATATTACGTCTCTAGTGTCTAATTAGCAAAAAACTAGGCATGAAAGGCTAAGATAGGTAAATGATGGTTTATGACTACTTTGGAGCTAACTAGGGATGCCTATGGCCTACATGAAGCTTGAATACATGTGACAATAGGCTTTAAGATAGGTCTAGGGATAAGATAAGAATAATTAGTCTCAAGTATCACTCTTAGAACTCAAATACCACTTTTGGTTAATTACGAAACATTATTAAACAAACAATGAACTAATAAAAATAGTGAAAGTGTTTCAATGAATAGACTGGGGAAAAATCTTGGAATTATGAGTGAAACAATGATGTGGATGTAATGTTAAATCTTTTGGTAAAATATAAAGTGTTGATGATCAAAGAAAAAAATGGTGTCTTTTAACCAATCATAAAATTTACATTGGATGAATTTAGTCACTAAATATTCCCTTCATTTATTTTTTTTGAATATGTGCTTTTTCAATGAATTCATATTCTGATTTATTTCTAATTTTGAGTTTTTTTTAATATATATGTTATCCGATGTCATACAATCTTGTCTTTATTTTTTTGAATTCATGGGAAGATAATTTGATTTAATCTATTCATATTTTCTTGACCTATTACACCACAAATACATAATTATGAACAAAAAAACAAGTTATGGGTCACATAACCACAAAGGGAGTTGTGGCTACATATGATGCACACTAGAATTATACCTAATTTAGTTCTTTGTGCCATGTAAATGGAATCTTGGGCATTGAATTTATGAGATATTCCATAGATGTGTGATGAAACTATATGAAAATTTGTATAAACCCTCTTTTCCCACAAGTGGATGATGTCTCAATATATTGAATAAGATTAGAGTATCAAGGTGGAATACTTTGTCACAAGTGTAGTAATAAATTTGGTAATTTAGGCTCTAACTTGAAGGTAGGAGAGGAATAACCATTTGGTCAACCACTAAATGAAACTTAATATAATTTTCAAATTACTTAGGATGATTTGGTATATAAATAGATATCCAATAAATATCACATGTTAAGGTATACCATTAAAAAATTTAATATGATAGATAAAATGCACATGAAATAAAGCTAAGGTGGAAGGGCACAAAAAAATAAAAAGGATAGATTTGGTGGTCCACCAAATCTACATAGAGAAAATTTGGTCATATACTTTTAACCACTAAATTTTTCATTAGAGAGACATGTTTATAATGAGGGAAAGTAGATGAGAAGATAGATAAATAAGTATCAAAAGCTAAAATGGATTAATTTTGAAGACACCTAGAATGCTCAAAGGCTAAATAGAGACTAGTGTATGGTAATTATTGCCATAAAAACAATCAAATATACTTAAATGGATAAAGTATAAAAAAATGAGTAAAATAAATGATGTAAAAGAGTATTATACTAATTTTTGGTGTTTACAATAGGAAACTTAACTAATAATTTACCTTGATTGTGAGGACATTTATTCAAAAAAATATTTATATTGCATGGAATCCCTAACAAGATTGTCTCACATAGAGATACTCATATGGCATTAAGGTTTTAGAAAAACTTACATATAACATTAGGAATTAAGTCAAATTATACTCTAAATATATCCCAAAGATTGATGATGAGATTGAAAAGGTAAACTAGCCATTTTTAATCATCTAAAAATATTACTTGAGTGTTAAGAGCGTGAATTGAGACCACCTATCCATAGATTATCCATAGACCTATCTTAGGCCATATTTAGACACGTATACAACCCTCATGTGGGCCACATGTATCCCTAAAAATCCATAAAGTAGTCCCAGATCCTAATTTTATCATGTTAGCCCCTAGTGCTTAAGGTTGTACCACCTAGAACTCACACCATAACTTGAACAATAGCACCAATGACATTAACATCCTAGTTTGGGTGTTATTATTGTTTTCCCACCTTTTATCATAATCAGATATATTTTATAATTAAAAACCACCTAGGCTTATCCTAGGCCTCCTTTAATACCCTCACAAGCACTATAATAGTATATATACATGAATTTTATCCCTTTATTCACTAGATGGAAATTAGATGCAAATAGCATAAACTAGATTAGAACAATTTGTGCATAATTAAGGTTATCAATCTCTATTGTATCCTATTTATACATAAAATAATCTACAACCATAAAAATGTTAGAATACATAGATTTACAGTCTTTAGAAACACTCAAACCACTCAAACCAAAATTTATACTAGCTTCACTTGTACTTACACTAGCACTTAGGTGGGGAGAACTACATTAGGATTGATTCCTATAAGTATTAGTATATATGAAAATATCATCATAACAGGGTGTTGAGAATGTCCAACCTATCCTACTAACATCACACTTTGATACTTGAGCTAATCATATGGCCTAAAAACATGGATGTCTAGGCTTTACATGAAAAATTAGTTAAAATAGGTCATCAACAAGGAGTCTAAACTTATGCACATAGGAACAGGCTTAGTAGACTCTGACATAGGTGCACCCATATTCTCAAAGTAGTTTTACATAGAGGACACTATTGCAAAAAATAGGATACTAGTGCCATTCAAACTACTATCTAGCTAGGTAGATACTACCCAAGAAGGGTTTCGACACTTATATCCTATTCATGACACTTAAATCAGCTCATATCCTAGTTCGCAACATCCATATTATCTATGTAAATTAATTTCTAGCTAAGTACTTATCTACATCATTTATTATTATTTTTAGAAAAGTCAAACAAGGTTAATTACATTACAAATCATTTGTTGTATTTATTACATATTTTATACCTTGAATTACTATACTCATCCCCTTTAAGAAACTATGGCTTACACTCCTAAACCCTAAAAATTTTAACCATTTGGTGAACCTAATACAATAGAAGTCAATAGTAGCATTCCATTAGTTCAAAATCAAGATGATAATGATGAGTGGAACAATCCAAGTTATTATGGTTACCAATAGGCCAACAATGAATCATACTCAAATTCACACTATAAATCAATTCAAATACATCATATCAATCACACTGCATAAGAGGTCACCATTCCTATTTTTGACATGGGGTCCATTAAGGATGGGTCTCTTATGAGATTCATTGGTTAGTAATATCTCTCCTTACTTGTACATAGCTTTCATTTTCCTAGATTATTTGTACATAGTCTCTTTTTCATATTGTATATACATAGATTATATATAGAAAATGTAAAAACAACATAATATGTCAAAACAAAAACATTCAAATATTTTCTTAGAAAATGCAAATTATAAATTGTATGCATTGTCATGTTTACATTTCTTCTACTTGTTAAACACTAAATATGCTAGCTATCTTAGTATAGTCAATTTTTATCATACATAAATGACTCACTTATTCTTTTTGAGTGTTTGTATACTACTATAAGAATTAGTTCCATCAAAAAATTCTAAATCTAATACTATTTACCCATTGGGGGCACATACATAGGTTCCTCATTTGATAAATTTGCCCATTTTAGGGGCATCTTATACATAGTTACAATTGCCATGTTATATAATTCTACACTACAATAATTTTTGGTTGACTACTACTAATTTATATTAAACTTATGTACATATTTGAGTATATACATATTTGTACCACATGTTCATGCATATTTTCATTTTTAGCTTTACTAGTTTATACTTGATTGTGTGTCTCTAATTTTACATATATTCGAGGGCATTTGCATAGGCCATTATTCTATAGTTATATGCCACTTAATTTAATTATATGTATACTTTGGACATGTGCCCATGTCCTTGTATGTTCCTTTTTGATTGTGTATGTGTATATTTGAACTTGTCCTTCCATGTGGCTCTATGACAACCTGCTTATTATTTGTGTATGTGGACATTTGAACATGTCATTGTATGTCTTAATTTCTCATATTTAGTGACATGTGCATATGTGCCTTATATTATGGCCCCTTGGGCTACTTTTCATACATCATGTATTTTTTTATGTATGCTTTCATGTATGCATCATGACCTTAAAACTTGTCTTGATTATTTCACACTCTAGTTTTATATGCCATGAGGGACCTCATTCATCTCCCATTCCTCATCGGGTGATTTTATGGATATCATGCCCCACCCCTTAGGTAGTTATTCAATTTATTACTTAGATTTATTAGTCATACACATGCTTATATTTTTATATCTATCTTGGTAGCCTTATTAATGCCTCATATAAAATACATCATACATTACAAAATTATGTTCATATTAACTTGCATTATAATGTCATGTATGCACATTATATCAGTTTATTATGGAGATATCATATATGCTTCAACTTACACATATCATGTAGATATTTTTCTTTTGAGGATAATCATTGCATAGGTTCAACAACTCCACTCAAAAGAGGGGGAATTAATAGAGGTTTGTCACAAATATCAAGCTATCTAAATGTAATTAGAGTAGAATTTATAACACACATACACATAATGAAAAAATTGGTTTGAAGAAAACATAGTGGGAAATAGTCACATAGAGACTAGTTTCAATTTCATAAAAATCATTACAATTTGAAATTATCACCCAAATTGGGACATAGGAACCACCATTTTTACTATCTAAATATGGTACTACTTTCTAGTAGCCTCAATTTTAGGAAATTCTAGACTAGCCAAAAATGTATAATAGGTACAATATAGGTTTGCATATGTTTAGTTATAAATTACTAGTTTTTTATTGGTTTAACATAGATTCATATAAGTTTACTCATATTGGGGGCATCACACATGTCATGATCAATACAATTTTATTTTTAGATACTTAAATATAGATTATTATAAAACAATTAAGAATCCATATGCATAGATATCAGATTTGGGGGCATGTGTGGAACACATTATTTTTATATGCTCACTTTTGCTCTAGTTGATCAGATAGAATGGAAAAAATCTTTTTATTCTCTTTGTTCTTAATCTAGACACCATTTGAAATATCACAATCCAAAAAACATTTTCACCTTCATAATCTAGATTTGATTCCTTACTCCATCTATTGTGGTTGGCATTCCCAATTAGCCTAGAGTAATTTTTACATTTTAGAGTTTCTATGTGCCCCAAATCCATATTAAAAAGTTTTAGTTATATCACATAATTTAATTTCTATATGCATCTACTACACATGGGTAGGCAATGATGGATTCATAGTCTACTTGAGTTCTTTAGTAACATAGATATAAGGGTTGGACAAGACATCAATCCAATCTAAGTTATTCATAGTGTATGATCCATTGAGCATGGGTGGAAAATGATGGATTCAAGTCGAGCTTGAGTTCTTGATCTTCCCACATATGGGGATTGGCCAAGCCATTAACTTAGTCTAATCTATTTACCATTTAATCACTAGTTACACACATACATGATGTCACCAATTTTATGCATTGGTTCATGTACCCAATGAGGTGTATTCATTCCTTTCCTCTCTCTTATATATTTACTCAATTTTGTCTCTTCTTTCAATATATACTAAATAAGGATTCATCTATGAATGTTTCATTTATAAGACACACAATGGAGAATACTTAACATACTCATATCCAAATTCACAAACATGGCCTCATAGGTAAGTCTAGCTATGCTTCTTTTTCCTTTATCCTAGTCATTTTGTTTTGATATATCTATAGAATAAGGGAGGGGGAATGTAATCATCTAAAAGTGACACTTTAGTTCTAAGTGTGTTACATGAGATCACCTATCCATAACTTATCCCTAGACCTATCTTATGACCTATTTAGACACTTACCCAACTGTGTGTGAGCCACATGCATCTCGAAAGTAGTCCTAAACCCTAAATTTAGCATCATGACCCCTAGTTCCATAGTTTTTTCCACCTAAACACTAGCTCCATAACTTTGAAAGTAGCACTAATGGTGTTAATGTCCTAGTTTGGGTATTATTATCCTTTTCCCACCTTTTATCACCAATATATATTTTCAAGTCAAAAACCACCTAAGGTTATCCTAGATATATTTGAAGACCTGCACAAGCACTAGAATAATATTTATACATGAATTTTATCCCTTTATTCACTAGATAGAAATTAAATTCAAATATCACAATCTAACTCAAAACAAGTTATGCACAATCAAGGTTATCAATCTCTAATCTACCCTAATTTTTCATATAGTCATCTATAACCATCCCAATCTCATAGTACATATATTTCTGGTCTAAATCATATCTCCAATCACTTAAACCATAATTCATACTAGCTTTACTTATACTTAAACCAGTACTTAGGTGGGGAGAACTACATAAATATTGGTCTCTCATTAGATTATTGGTATGTAGTCAAATATCATCATAATAGGGTGTTTAGGATGTCCAACCTACCCCACTAACATAACACTTTGATGCTTTTGCCAATCAGATTCCATAACATCATAGAGGTCTAGGGTTTACATTCAAAATCAATTAAAATAGGTCACTAATAAAGAATCATAAATTATGTGTATAAGAATAGACTTATTAGACTCTAACATAGGTTCACATATAATCTTAGAGTAGTTATGCACAAAGGAAAATAACACTAAAAGGATGAAGTTAGCACCATTGATGATAATGTCTAGTTAGGGATCTATTGTCTAGGATGAGTTTTGACACTTGGATCATATCCCTGACACTCAAATTAGCTCCTGCCCTAGTTTGTAACCTATACATCATATGTCTATGTTAGTTTCTAGATAATTACTTGTTTGCATCATTTATTTATATTTTTATAAAGGTAAAACTATGTCAATTCTAATAAAAATTAGTTTTTATATTTATTACATATTTTATACCTTGATTTACTATACTCGACCCCTTTAATAACCTAGCGCTAACACTTCACAACCCTACAAATTTAAATAACTATTATAATATATGTTTCAAATGTATTATATGGATCATTAATACAAGTGGTAATATTATTTATATATGATATAATTTGCATACAAAAACACATGTCACTCAACCCTATACATGGCACCTTTTGAGGCACTATATGAAAGGAAATTACACACTCTTATTATCTAGGAAACCATTTAATACCATGTGTTTATTGGTATAAATATGTTTAAAGAGATGAATGAATAGGTTAAAATTATAATGCAACATCTTATAGAAGTTTTAGATAGGTAGAAGATCTATACCAATAATAAAAGGACCACAGGGCAATTGTAAGTTAGGGATAAGGTATTTTTAAGAGTGAAAGTAAATAAGAGTTTGAAAAAATGGTAAATATGATACATTTTCACCTAGATATGTGTGCCCTTATAATATTTTTTAAGTTATCAATATAGTATTATACATGCTTGCATTACCTCTAACACTCACTCGATTACATAATGTGTTTCATGTTTCTTTATTAAAGAATTTTAATGACTATTTTACCCATGTACTTGATTGGAAATAATTTTAGTTTTGGGATGTATGGTTTGTTCTTATAGATCCCATAAGAGTTATTAAGACACTGTAAATACTGAAACACGGTAGAGGATCACAATTACATGATCACACTAGGTGGGATAACTACATGTAGATTTATTTTCCTCCTTAGAGTATTTGATGCATAGGTAGAATTAAATAATAAAATGGGGGTTATTGGGGGTTGGACATCCCATTAAACTTTCTCAATTTTTATAGGTTTCTAGCCCTCACAAGCATACTTAGGGTTTTAAGGTAAATAACATTGATTTATGCATATGTGTGCATCATTAGGGTTTGTAATTGTGAATATAGAGCAAGAAAATAAATTTTAAGTTGATTATATAGTCATTATTTATCATTTAATCATAGGTTAGTAATGAATAATGCAATTCAGTATCAATTGATGATACTAATTCAATCCTATAGAACTAACCCTACGTAAACTAATAATTAATTTCATAATCAAATAAACCATATGAATTATTTATACTTATTTTCACTTCCATAATATATTAATATTTAGATACTCATCCCAAAAATATAATATTTCCTCCCTTTGTCTTACTATATTTAACATATGCTACTTGTCAAATTAGTATAATCAATCTTAGTCTTTTACATTCAGATGTCTGCTTAAATGCCATATATTATCATCTTAATTCATTTCATGTTTATACATTTATAATATTAAGTAAAACATCTTAATAAAAATTAGTGTAAAACATATTGGTAGACCTATACACATATTGAATAGTGTAAAACCCTAGATTTTTGTTGGGGTTCATCCTTACAAAGTTTCAAATTTTTTATCCTAGGGTTTCAAATTTTCATTTTGATTTCTTTAGACAAAAAAATATTTATCAATTCTTTGGTCCTAGGGATTAATTTATCTTATTTTTTATTTCCATACACAAATAATATTTTCACCTTAAGACCTATATCTTCATTAGGGTCTCATCCTTCCAGGATTTTATATTTTAGCATAGAGCCTATCGAACTTGATTCTTACTCATTTATGATTTATTTGATTCTATGGGTTATCCTTCCACATGTACTAATTTTTATTTGAAGTTTTTTTATGATTTATATGCATAAATACCCATAAAACCCTAATCAATCTCCTATGGATTCTTCTACTATTCTTCCCAACTCTCCTTAAGATGGTGATAGATGATTTCCCTCTATATAGGTTCATGATACCACTATCACAAAATGTAATGGGTAGGTCACATATAACCAAAAATTATAAACATTATTATCTAAAGACATATACATTCTCTTAAAAAATACATTGAATATTTTACTCTAAATATTCAAACACTTGGTGACAAAATTACTTGTAAAATAAAGGACACAACAATGACTGAATATGGTTTTGGGTTTAGATATTTAAAAAAATTATAAATAAAAAGGATTGGGGGAACATTATTAAGTAATTTTCCATCCCATCTCAACATTTACTCTAAAATGATGATAGGGTATTGGATAAATATCAAGTTTATAAACTAACAAGTCAAAGACACATTAATTTCATAAAATCAACATAATAATCTTCTATCAATTCTCTCAGCACACATATGTCCCACACTCTATAATATTACTCTATTTAGGATATATATATATATATATATATATATGTAATAAAAAAATAATATACGTATAAAATATAAAATGGGCCAATATGATGAACTATTTATCCAAGTTATGATATTGGATAAGCTCATCAAATAAGTTAGTGATGCAAAATCAATTGAAAATATTTGTAACATATCATTCTTGAATACATTAGGTATTGATATTAAATAATTAAACATAACATATCACATCATTACTAAATCAAATCAAGGGTTACAACCACCATTTGGAACATTTTTAATCGATTTAATATTAGGACCAAATAAGGTGTATTCCTTATTTCAAGTCATGTTGCATGATATAAATTACAACTTATTATTTTTCCAACCTTCCATACATATTATTAACTCAATACCATATACATTACATATGTATGTTACATTTACACATGATGAAGATATATATACATTTCATGTATGCAATGATACTTTCAGGTACCATATCTCATCATTACCTATGGTAGAAAAGAGTACAATCCAAGTACTATCATAACCTACTAGTAAATTCAAAGTGTTAGTTCCATCAAAAAAGAAATTTTCAAGATTAAAATCACCTTCTCATGTTATACTAATTAATTTATTCAAATTTAAACTTATCACATTATTTCTCCATAAAATCTTGATCTAAAAAAAATCTTACACCACATAATTATGATGGAAGTGCATATTGTGATTATCATCAAACTACAATACATTATAAAAATATATGCTTCAAATTAAGGCAAAAAATAAAATATATTATTAACAAAAATAGTGCTTAGATTGCAACAACTTTATGAGAATCAAGATCACAAATGGACAAAAATCATAATTCATAACCTATAATGATCACAATGAATAAGAAACATATATATGAATAACTTAAGCATGATAATAATAGAGATTATCACATAAGACATACTCAGATCATATATCTAGAATTAGATCCTAATATTCATATAAATAAATTAGATACATAATAAATTATACCAATATAATGAAATATTATTACCAATAGATACAAGACCTCCTCATGAGCTCTTTTAGTTGACATCAATACATATCGTTGTTCATAGATTTTTCTTGATTGTTTGTTGTATTATCCTTGGTTATCCTTTTATATTTTACATAGACCATTACATTGACCATTCATCTCTCCCTTATATTTGTTTTCACTTGTCCCTTGCCTCTTGATTTTTTATCTTGATCTATACATCCTCAACACTTAACCCAAAATGATTTTAATGATCATATGTTTTGGCTTACATTAAGATTACATGATCATATACATCTCTATCTACATATCACTTCAACACACATTGATCTTTAACCAATGGGGGTATAACAATACTTATATCCATATAATCTATTAACATACATTTTTGAGATTCAAATATACATGGGAGGAATATTGTTTGCATTTATTTTCTACGCATAGCCAAGTTATCATATCTATTTCATTATCTACCTTGACACATGTTGTGGATAAGATATATCCCTCTCACTCTTTTATTTTTAGAACCATTTATCACTTACCCTCACATTTCCAAAATTCAAATATATATATATGAAATAATATTTTCCAATAATCAAACTAAATAATGTTGAAAACAAGCAATGGAATAATGTTGCATTTCCAAAGTGAGAAACCACAAATTTGAGACAATAAATTTGACAAGCATGGATACCATCGAATAGAGAAAAACCACACAATCTATTAAAATTATTGAAATAATGAATCTCTGATTACATAGAAATAATAATGTGTGTGTGTGTGTGTGTGTGTGTGTGTGTGTGTGAGAGAGAGAGAGAGAGAGAGAGAGAGAGAGAGAGAGAGAGAGAGAGAGAGAGAGAGAGAGAGAGAGAGAGAGAGAGAGAGAGAGAGAGAGAGAGAGATGAGAGAGAGAGAGAGAGAGAGAGAGAGAGAGAGAGTTTAGGACAAAAGAGTATCAAATGGATGTAAGAACAAGAGAAATATTTTATAACATAAATAATGAAGGAGAATAATTTAATAAATAGAGATAGAGAGAATAAAGAGTTACATGTGTAATCTTCAACATATGTGCCAAGTGGACCTAATCTTATAACAAGTGAGGATGATCTGTGTGACATGTGGGGGGAAAGGAGTTTCAGGAAATTAACTCCAAATCTAATAAGTAGACTAGAGAAGTGAGTGACACCTCAAAAGAGTATGATAAACTATAACTATAATAAATTAACACACATAAATTTGACTTAGTATAACCCTAAAGGACCATATGAAATACCCAAATAAGATTAATTATCCAACACTACCCCTTATTCTTAATTTGGATTTATAAAAGTGAAAATAACATTTTAAAAACAAGAGAGTTAAAATTACATAATACTCCCCCTTAATAGAAACTTCTTTCTAGAGGAATTACAATATATTGAGAGAATAAAGAGAAGTTTCCACTAAAATTTGGAAGGAAGAAAGTGTGATCACCAAGAATCTCTAATACAACTTATTTAGACAATGTGGTCAATCCTTAATGGAATAAAGACCAACAAGAAGAAGAAATGATCCATATATACTTATAAAATAAACATGATAACACCAATGTTTCAAGTTAAGTAACCAATATTCCAAAAATTCAACCTACATATATAGCACAATAAAATTATATGTAAAATTAGGCAAATGGAATAAACAAAACTTATATGAAAATAATTTAGTCAAAAAACTCTGAATAAAGAATATTTACTTTGTAACAAAAATAAAGGAATGCATAAAATATTAATAATATCAAAATGGATACAAAGAATATGTGTCTCTAATAAAATATATGTGTTAAGAAGAAATCAAATAATCATTGCATGAAGACACATCAAAGTTTATAGAAGACCCATTATGTTTAGGAATATAAATAGTGTTAACCTTCGAGGTAGGATATTTAGTTATTTTCTAAAAATTCAAAGTGTCTTTCATTTATTTACCAAAATATTTGCATGTATGTAATTTCCAACATTTAGATATATGATGCCCATGTTTTCCTCTATGCGCACAAGATTTAAAAATTTTAACCAAAGAGTGTGCATTAGAAGCATTATAATCAAAAGGAGTTGAATTATAATTCCTTTGATGAGGAGGAAAATAAGATGTCAAAAGTGTAGAACTATATATCAATTAACTTATAAATGTAAGTTCACACAAAAATAATAATTAAATCACTTTAATTTTTAATTTGATTTAAAAAAATTATTTTAAGAAAAATCCTTTGGAAAAAATTAATGTTAAAAAAACATTAGAAAATTAAAAAAATTATTAAAAAAAAACTCATCCATATAATTGAATATGTGGTAAAAATAATTGTCTTTTATGAATTGGAAAAAATATATCTTATAAACCTAAAAAAAACTCATGTATTATGCCATATGGGATGTTTTAAAATGTGAATAAAAAAAATATTTTTTTAATTAAGTTTATAATATCCAAAAAAAATGTTTTAGAGATTAATATAAATGAAGAAAAACATGGCACAAATTTATAAATTGAGATTGTATAAAAAAAAATGCACTTCAATCACTAATGGCATATTATTGAAGAAAATAATTAAATTTAATGGTTTTAAAATTTAATGATAAGCCACTTAATCAGACATAGTAAAGGAAGTTTAAGGAAAAACAACACGTTTGAAAATAAAACTCAAAATGTTACCATTCAACACCACCCCCACCCCCACCCCCCTTCTTCCCTCTGCTATTTTTTAAAAAGAGATTCAAAATAAAAATATTAAGCATCTAAAAAAATAAACTGTAAAGTTTATCTAATACTCTAAGGTGAGGATGCCAATATACAAAGCAAAGTTATAAAAAAAAACATTAGAAACATTTAGATCCTGAAAAAAAATGTAACATTAGAATAACTATAAAACTATGTAAGATTTAATGCTTTAACTTATTATGTAACATAATGCTTTAACTTATTAATTCCCACAACTTTTATCATAATATGTAAATTTCCACAGTCTGAGCACAAGACTATGCAAGATGAATAAGGAAAACCAAATATAGAAGACAAAATCTAAAGTAGAGATGTGTAAGAAAAAATAAAAGCTAACCAAATATGTATAGGAGAAAATGTAACATTTAAAAATCTTAAGACAACTATAAAAAAAAGGGTGATATGCATGTGCAAAAAACAAGACGAATAACTTTACAAAATTCATAGAATAAAAGGTAAACCGACTCTTAAGGATTTGAGGCATTACCATATGGAATGGAATTAATCTCAATTTCATAGAGAGAATTATGGTGTAGGTGTAACTCAGGTTATAAATTACATAAGAGGTTATTAACAAGAATAAACTAAACTAACTTGCCAAAGTGACTAAAATGTCTCATGTATAACAGGTGTAAAGCTAAATAAATCAAGTATAGAACAAGAAGTAGGAAAATGTGAAGATAATGTGACAAATAAGGTAAATTATGTGAACACCTAGGGAACATTATTTCATAACAAAGGATTAAAAGCTAAGCAAAAAAGAGAATGCCAAGAGAAGTGCAACTAGAAAGAGAATCAAACAAAAAGAATTGATAAATGAAAGAAAATTTTATGAGGTAGATTGCTAAAAAATAAAAAAATTACAAAAAACCAAATAATTTAATATAACACAATATAAAATCACATATATAAATCTTGAAATATGATTGAATAAAAGGAATTAGATAGATTTGAGTAAAAATGAACACCATGTGATTGTAATGCTCAAAATAAATGATTGATCTAAACTTTTTTAATCTAATAACCAAATGATAAACCAAAAATAACTTGGAGGATATGATCCACTAAAAAATATAAATATGAAATAACCCCTTACGAGTAACCTACACATTAAGGTTATAGAAAAAAATAAAGACAAAAAAAATTGAGAATCTCCAAGAGAGTCCTGCACAATGCTCACCAACAACATTAAAACAACCAATGATTTGATATCATGAAATAAAATTATCCAATAATTGAATTAAATAACATTTAAAAAAATCAATAGAACAATGTTAACTTGAAAGTGAGTGAACCAAAAATTTTAGACAAGAGGTTTGACAAGTGGGGAAACAATCTAATAGAGGAAAACCCCACAATATATTAAAAGTCTTGCAAGAATGAATCTCCAAGTACATAATAAAAATAATATAAGAGTGTGTGAGAGATACATAATATATTTATGCCAAAATAACATCAAAAGTATGCAGTAATATGAACAATATTGTATAACTTAAAGATAGAGGGAGAAAAGCTCAATAAATAGAGCTAAAAGGAATATGGAGTTACATGTGAGAAATTCAACATGTGTGCCAAGTTTCCCTAATCCTATTATAAGTGAGGAGGAAGTGTGTGACATGTGGGAGTGAAGGTTTACATTTAAGTATCTCAAAATCTAACAAGTGGACTAGAGAGGTGAGTGACACCTCAAAAGGATAGGATACAGTGCATTTATAAATATAATAAATGCTCACAAATAAACTAGACTACAAATAAGACTAAAGGACTATAGGAAATACCCAAATAAGATTAATTATCCAACAATATATAAAAAAATAAAACAATCAAAAATATGAAAACATTTAAATATCTAAAAAAGCCAAAATCAAAAATTTAACATGACATGATTGATAAATTACACTATTTACATGTTTTATTTAGCACATGTTTGGTATATGGCATATTATTTTCATAAAAAAATACATTTAATGATATATGAGTGTTATGTAGGATATAAAAGTTACACATGGACATATAAATGCTAAAATTTCCTCTACCTAGTGGATATGTCAATATTGGAAGCATCTGGTTCCATAATTCTCACTATTATAAGTTATATGTTTTTGTGACCTTCTACCTTGTTGATCCACTTTTATTTATTATACGTCTTGATATTTACTCATATATTTTTCAATTATACATGGATATGCCATTATACTATGATGTGACATTCATACATATGGACAATGTAAACTAGTTCTTTATTTTATGTTCCACTAATGTTGTTACAATTTTACATGATAGGCTAATTTTTGCTTGTCTATTATGTGTGTCCTTTGGCCTTGTTTTATGTAACATCCTTTATGTACTTTATATATGAAATTTTTATGTCCCATTAGTGTACCCCCTAGTATTGTTCAATGTGACATCCTTGATGTTCCTTATTTATGATATTTTTATGTCCCCTTTGCATGTGGACCTTGTCCTTATTTTTTGGGACATATTTATGTCCCTTGTATGCATACCTTTGCCTCATGTGTGAAATTAACTCTTTTTCTTGTTGATTTTTTTTACATTGAGTGGTGCCATGATCTCTATCATGCACTTTTTATTATGTAATATTATTCAATGATCCTTATAATGTGTGCTTCATTGAACACAATTATATATACATGATACGTATATACCATGTATTAAATATGTTAGAAACATGCCTTAATTGACAAATACGTTACTAGGATGACATATTCTCCACATGTTCACATGATAATATATGATTTTATATTTATATAATACATGCTATTGTTGACTATTACTTTGAGATGAGTGACTTACATAATACATCCCTCATTTGAAAATGGGGCATTATAGTAAAATTTTTATAAATACATAAGCCTCCACGAGCATTAAATTAGATAAAATTACAAATTTTAAATATTTATAATCGTTTAAATACATGATATATATTGGCACATTGATATAGATTACATGGTCATATTTCATGCATATGCACTCACTTTATAGATAGTTGAGCACATATTTATACACATTTGGGTTCATATGCATACACATATGCACACAATTTATAGGAACATGAATTAATAGTTTCTATATACGCATAAATTAAATATGTAGGTTCTCAAATTATGCATATATATGCATATCATTGTATATCAATTGGTATAAATTTAGTGGGCATGATAATTTTTCATGCACATATACATATTTTTAGATTCATAAAGTATGATACTAGTTCATGAACACACCCAATAACATATCGTATAGTTGAATGTAAAATGGTTTCCATTCCACTTCACATTTATTATATATATGGTCATGTTGTGGGAATGAAAAATACTTGTTCTCTTTTGATCATGAATTCTATTCTACATTGAGAGAAACTATACAATCATACACGAATTCATTATTGAGCCATAAAATAAGTGGATATTCCACTCTAAGTTGCACCAACATGGATCCTTTCAAGTCAAAGTGTTTTCCTCAAGTTATTTTCCATATAAAAACACCTAAAATTTTGTTTTAATATGTAATCTAGATCTTATGACTATCATATACAACATATAAAATAATATCTCCACACTCTAAACATGTTACTATTCCATACATGACTAAAATTAGCATGCTTGTATAGAGGTTCAATACCAAATGTGAATTTATTTAACCTTTATGGCTCATTATTGATATTTTTTAAATGTTTGTGTGTTAACTTAGTTTCAATGAATGTAAACAAGCAAGTAAAGGAAACAAACACATCAACCATAAAGAGAGATACAAAATCCTAGAGAAATTCAACTTGAGAGAACTCCAACAATATTGAAGCCACACTTTCTCATCTCCACTTTTTTATATAATTTACAAGATTTTCACCTTAGTATTACAAGTAAAATAACCTCATACACTTATAATGACCTATGTAATATTTAGTGTAAGACTTGCCTTTCAAGGAATAAATACTACTAAACTCAAACTTTGTTTAGCTATGTAGTCTTACAATTAGTCACCTACATCTAACAATAATTATAAAAATAAAAATAAACGCTCAAACTTTCACATGTTTAATGTGAATCCAAATCCTATAGATCTCACCATGCTTGTTATTATTTTTTGATTGGTTTATGATCCTTATCCTTTGTCCCTTCTTATAATCTACCTTCTAAGACCTATATTTAATCTTTCTTAGCCTTAGAAACTATAAATAGAATAACTAATTCACTAGATCGAATCCAAATGTAAAAAGAAAACTTCATACTCTTAGCTTTGGAGTTCACCAATCCTGGATCTAGAGATGAACATTCAGACTCACAATATTACCTAGGAATAAAGTCTACCAACTTCAAATGACTACAAATTTTATATATGAAATCAAAAGGTCATGCCTATTTTTTCAACTTGTTTCTTTTTTAGGATAATCCAAATATATAATTAAAAATTCCTTTTGAAACCAAATATATGTTGTTGTAAATTGCACAATAGAAACTAACAATTTCTAAGTCTTAGCATTTCACATATTACTCATATTTGATATCTAGTTGTTTTACTAAATAAGTTGAATAATAAACATGATTAAATTTCTAATCACTCACCCAAAATTTAAGGCCTTTATGTCCCAAAAATATATATATATATATAAGGAATATTAATAGTTACTTTATATCACCGAAGTGAGAAACCCATCTTATCATCTTCTTGGACAGTACCCATTTCAGGTTCTAATCAAATCATCTTTTGAATACTAAGATGTTCAGGTTATAATTTGATTAACTCTTGTATAGTATAATTTTTAGGTTAAAATATATTCAATTATCAAATTTTAATATTTTTAGTCCCATATTTAATAAAATCAAGTGGTGAGGATTCCTTATCCCACTCCATCAAATGTCATTTGGAATTTTCTTGCTCTCCCCTTATTGACACTCTTTCTTTCATCTACAATAAAAAATTTATCCCACTCCTCTTGGATAGTAGGAGAAAGGATCAATAATAAAAGGTATAAAATACCTTCTTTGTTCCATATGGAAGGCTAAAATAAATATTAGTTTTAAAAAAAAATAAAAAGAGACATATCCAAGTAAAAAAATTCTTCCTCAAGCTTCATAGTGTTACCTTTGGTCTCTTTTATTCACTCAAGTACAACCATAACCTATTTCCATAAGGAACCTATGATCAAATACATATTGAATATTTCTTTCTATGTCCTTTGATACTCTCTTAACCATTCTTTCTTTGGAAGATTAATTTATGCCAAGATGAATGCTCAACTTTTTTATGTCCCTGAGATGGTTGGTTCATCAAATACTTTTGTTAAATACCAAAACATAATAAATCCAATAATGTCTTGCATTATAAATAACACTAATATATATTTAAACCACCTTGATACTAATGAATCAATATAATATGTTCACTAACACTTATTATCCAAGTAATGGAAAACATCTGCATAATGGTCACCACAACCACCACCAAAATAGAAAAAAACAAAAATAACATCTATATAAATATTATACCAAAACTTTTATGTAAAAAAGATAACATTTTATGATACCAATATGATCCATAAACCAAGTGGATATTCCACTCTATGTTTTACCAACACATACCCTTTCAATTCAAGGTGTTTCCACCAAGTTCTTTACCATTTAAAAACACATAGATTGTTATTTTAATATCTAATCCAAGTCTTATGACTATCATATGCAACATATAAAATAATATCTCCACACTCTAAATATGTTACTACTCAATATATGATCAACATAAACATGCTTACATATAGGTGCAATACCAAATGTGAAGTTTTTTTAACATTTAGGGATTATTCTTGAGCTCTCTTAAATGTTTATGTGTTATCCTAGTTGAAATAAATGTAAACATGTAAGTATAAGAAACAAACATATCAACCACAAAGAGAGATACATAAGGCATACCCTAGAAAAACTTGATTTGAGAGAACTCTAGTAGGAGTGAAAATATTATTCCTCATCTCCACTATGTTCTGTAGTTTAAAATATTTTATCCTTATTGGAATTAAAAGTAAAATAACCTCATAATATACTCATAATTACCTCTAAAATATTTAGTGGAAGACTTGCCTTTTAGGAAGGAATATGATGCATAAAAAGAGGGAAATCTTCTAGAGGCCATAACTTTGATCCATAGCTTTATTTGATCCCATCTTCATACCAAAATGAAGGCCTCAAAAAATTTAGTGCAAAATTAAATTAGCCCATTTAGTTATGGATGTTTTAAATATATTTTAGAGGCCATACATGACCATATGAGGGTATACAATTTTAGTTTAATATTATTTTTAGTATTTTTCTAATTTTATTTTTTTAAAATTTTTGTAATTAGACTTAAAATTTAGTTGATATTCATTTGATAGGATAATTTTAGTGTTTTTTTTACTTTTGGATATTTTTAGAGTTACCCATGCTTGCATGTAAAACTTAAAAAAATAATAGCTGCTAAAAATAGTAGGTCAAGTTTTATTATTTTTTAGAGTTCTGAATTTTGCATGTCAACTCTAATTCTGGGTTGAGGCTTATGCATAGTTTATTTTTAAATTATTATAAACTCTAATTTTGTATTTACATGGATGAAGTTTATAAATTACCTTTGAAGGTAGAATAAAAACAAAATAGACATAATTTCAAAAGAACGTCTATTGGGCCCAAAAGAGGACAATCCATTGAAATAAGTGGATGAGGTGGATTTCATACAAATAGAGGTGGGTTTAATACCACTAGAGGAGAATCATCATGTGGTGTAGAAAGATAATAAGATAATAGAATAAGGTTTTAATACTGACAAAGAGGAAGAGGATTTTAGAGAGGATGGATTCCAAATCAATTTAGGTTGTTGGAAACAATATGAATGAGATGGGGGTGAATTAGTATTAAAAAATATTTCATTTAATTCCACTTGAACATATATGAATCATTATAACAAGCATGTACATCTTAGCAAGCATAAGCATCAAATCTTAAGAGCATGAAATACATGAACACACCATATACATGGGAAACCCTCTTGGGAAAAAAAACTAGTGATGAAGAAAATGAAATAAAATACTATAAGACAAACATAAATCTTTAGTGAAGCAACAAATTCCTATGGAGCACCAACCCCAACTAGCTGAACACCAACTTAGCTAGGCTTGAAAAAGTGCCCACTTATAAGGAGGTACCAACCCCCTAGATGAATTAGCACCAATTCATCCACCCAATTATTTGATCACCTTAAAACACCCTTTTTTATTATACAACATGTTATTATTTACTCCTTTAACTCTTCTCTCACTTTTATCCTTCTCAAACTAGCCTTCAACCTTCTTTACTCAACTAGCCCTTTTCATGACTTGATTAGGTCTTCTAACCTTGATCCTCATTTGAAAAATTTTATAACATTTCTCCAATGGTCTAAATGAACTCCTTATACTCACCAATGATGTGTGTGTGTGTGTGTGTGTGATTTTATTATCCTCTACTACTCTCCCACACTTAACATCCTCTAAACATGCAAAATAGGCCTAAACTACCTTGCTTTTAAACAAGTCATTTGATAATATACTTATAGTTGGATACGCATTCAAATAACTTAGGTTAGCCATGAATATATCTTAGAATATTAAAATAACATGCCTTAATCATGAATAAATCAATAAAATAGGTTGATCATACATCAATTAGCCCTTACTCCTCTTTTCATTTTATGGAGACCTAATAGGCCTTCCTAATAACATGTTACCCTTTGATCTTTATTCAAGAATATACAAACATCTCACATGGTAGGAACAAGTCATGTGCTACTCTCATATACCTTAACCAAATTTAATTTATGTCCAAAATACCTTTTAGGTCCAATTGCCACTTGAACCCCTCTTCAAATCACTACTCATAAAAGGCTTGAACATATATATAAAATCTATCATCAACAACTAAGGAATATACTCAATTTTTAAAAACAACCATGGAAAAAAATTACATATACAGAAACCTCATGACCTTATGATCGTCACAAAATTCATATGATTCTTCAACTCAAGGTAAACAAGATCAAATATTTCTCTATAAGATGTTCACTCAAAAGTGCCAAATGACTCCAAAACATAGTCAACGGAAAATGAACATCTGACACATGATTGAATATATTCAAGTTATTTCAATACATGCATATGATCTTATAAAATACTTATATAAATATTAATTAATCATATCATGAGCTCTAATTAAAACTATTGGTCTTACAAATAAATTTGTTGACCTTCTCTCTTATCGACTCTACTCAACTAAATAAGCCATTTTTGATTTAATAATTCAACATCTTATATTGAATTATAAGATTTTGTAAAACATGGATAAATAATTCAAGACCCAAAAATCATCATCATGTATTTCAATGCATTACTCTTATATTAAAACACATCAAGAAACATCTTCTCACTTCTAGCTAGTTTTTTTACTATCTGCACCACCAGGTATTGTCAGAAATTGGCCAAATTAAATCACCAATATTTCACACTTAATATCTAGAACCTATAAAAAAATCTTCATGAACAATAAATCCAAGTCTCAATCTTTTATATTCATCCACTTATCAACTTTGAATTGATCAAATCTATTTGCTACAACAAATCTCTGAAAGACAAGTACTTTCCTGTAGGGTATTCTCACTCACCTAAGAAACCAATCACACCTAGAGATGCATGGGAGAGTTTAATTCAACCTAAAATCACTTGTATAATCATATAAAACCATTTTAACTCTTTAAAATAATATATTCAACACCAGGTCACTATTAGGGTTTTATGAGGGCTTAGGCCAACTTCCAATCTTAACGATCATTCATAAAACTTAGCTCTTCTTTACTAAAAATAATTCTTGAAACCTTGAGATAAAACCTTTAATTATCTACCATGAATATATTAGGATCTTATATAGACTTTGCACATGCCAATGATCACTAAGAAAACCTTCTCAGGTAGATTAATCTTCATTATGTTCACTTGAGAAACCTTGAAACCCTTTTCAAGCCTTTTATTATAAACCTTCATCTAAAACTTCATGCACATACTTGAAAAAACATGACTCACCTCTATCAATGTTCACCTTCTCACTCATGTCATGATAATCAATCTTGTTACCTCATATGACCACCACTTCTGTTCTTGCTTTTTAAGCCTTGACTTGCAAGTTTTATTATGCCTTGAATATGAACTTTTAGCCACTCTATAGTCTTCACCTTAAAACTTTCTTATGTTTTAATGCCTCTTTGGTATGATAAAAAAACCTCATAAACTCTCTCTTATTCAAAAATTCAATATAACTTCTTCATTTCTACTTACAGATCTTCAAAGCTCAACTAGGATCTTTGTAAAATCTTCAGAGATGCAAACATAGATCTTTATAATTTATCTTTTAATCATTTTCAAGGTCCTCAATACCTCATATACAAAATCAAATAGCCTCTTTGATATTCAAACACTGTTAAGTCTTATTTAGAGCATTATTATCTACATAACTTATTTAAAGCATATTCATAATTGCTTACACATATCTTCAGAGCATATTGCTTCTTCTTCAAAGCTCACTCATTTCACCTTGCCACCTACAAATACAACCTCATAAGGTCTAGACAAATAATTACAATATGCTTTATACTTGATGTACTAACTTGTACTCACACATGTTTTATTTCAATGAATTTACTCAAGCTGAAATTAGAACATTCTTCAAATATTATTATTTCATCACAACAATAATACTCACTATGTTAATAATCAGAACTCATTCATATGCATACCTCAAGGCTTACTTGACCAAAAAATTTCACAAGAACCTTTGACATCTATGATATTATATTGACATCAATGAAATAAACATACATCTTCATAAGAACCTTTGACATCAATAAAAAAATTAAATACTAAAGATCAACACTCAATGGCAATGCATAATAAACTCTCCCTTAATCAATGACAATGTTCAACAATCTCCCCCTTTGTCATTGATGACAAACATACTCAAAAAACTTTGTCAAACACTCTTGATGGAAATCATTTGTTAAACTTGGTTCTTATTATTTATTTCTCCCTTTCTGATCTAAACCCCTTTTCTCATCTTTTATGATCTTTCTACCCCTTTAACATTAATGGCAAAGGTCTTCTATAACTATCATCTCTTTCAGAATGAACTCAAATTAGAAGATTACTTCAACACAAATCAGGATCAATCAACAATATGAATATTCACCCCTCAAACCAAGAATCTACCATGATTTTATTAGTAGTAGACATAAAATATCATCTACAACTATTGAAATCATACTCTTATCCCTATGAGCTGATACTATCTCTCAAAGATACTAAATGACACATAGTCTTTAGAAACTATGGCAAAAACTTATGACAACCATTCTTAGAAACATCTTAATCAGGGCACTCTACCATTTAATTCATCAAAAACTTAAAAAATAGAGTCTATGAATCATATTAAAAACCATATAAAAATAAATCACTTTAATAACAAAGAAAACATAGCTACTAAGATCCCCCTTAGACCAAACATATCTTCTTTTATAAGAACTAATAACTCAAAATAACATATCTTTCTTGACATGGTTGAAGAATATCAAACTATTGACTACACACAAGGATATCCCATACTAGACACCAAATATATACATATGGATTCCCACTTTATCTTCACAAATTTAGATCAATCTCTCATAACAAACAGATCTCTAAAGCTTAACTCTTATATACCAATTTTTTTCACTTTACCTTTAGATATCTGATAACAGCCTTAGATCTCTCACCATGTTTCCTTATACACTTAAAATCATAGAGATATCAACATAGGAAATAATAATATCCATCTTCATCTCCTTGCTTGCAACATATACAACCTAGAATATTTTTAAAATAAATCTTATTTGACTACATCTTCATGCTTTTACTGATAGAAGAATGTCTCCATGAATCTCAATGGAGCCAAACCATTTTTATAGAGAACTAAAATAATATGAACTCAGGAGATTCCCAGATCTCCATCTTTTCACAAGACTAAATATTTTTCAACATTCTTTGAGATTTGACTGATAATATAGGTTTGATCTCATCATCAACCTTGTCACCCTTTTGTTTTTCTTTGATTGCCTTATCAACACATGTAGATAAAAAATGTTCTTGACCTACCTTCACTTCTATCTTATGCTCTATGGTAGCAAACATTCCACCTTGGTTTATAAGTTGATCATGACTCACCTCTATGGCCTTTGGTTTCCATACTTTCATTTGCCTTCTTTCTTTCATTCTAGGAGAATCAAACTTCCTAGTTTGACTTTATGATATTTAACTCTATTAGGATATAATATTAAAATATGTCCTGCATTATGATAAGTGTAACAACCCACCTTATACATATCATTTTATTGATGATGACTATGATCTCCCTTTGGCCAATTTATTCTCCTACCATAGTTCCATGAGTACTCATTCTTGGAGGGTCTTGTACATTCTCTTGCTCTATGACCAAACTGATTGCATGTAAAATAGTAACCATTGAAATAAATAGCATACCTTGTATCAATGGGCTATCTGATAGGTATTTTCATGTTAAATTTTTATCTTCAATTATATTCTTTTTTACTTGAGATGCCTTATTTTGGTCTTCTTTAAAACCAAGACCTATCTTATCACTTGCAAATTTTTGACTATTTAGGATATCATCTATAGCCTCGGTGCTCTTTTCAACTTTCACAAATCTCTTCACCTTTCTAGCTACTTGATCCAACTCATATTTTATATATTTTATTTTAGTTTCATTTTTGTTATAATCTTCCTCTTTAGCCTTTAGGATTGATTTCACAATATCTATATGAGTTTCAATTTGTTAGATTATCTCTTCATATTCCTTGAAAGTGTTCTTTAGCCTTTTTGCAAATAATCCAATCTATTCTTCATAATCCTAAACTAATGACTTCAGTTTCTTGCTCTTTTTTTCACAAGATTAAACTCTTATAAGGCACTTATGAGCTCAACCTCAAGATCTACTTTAACTTCTTCACTATCATAATATACTTATTCATCTAATTTTACATTAATCACAAGACCTTTCCCATTTGAACACCCCTCATCATCTGACTCTATGCCTATGAATAGAGTTTCAGTATTATTATGTTTAAATTCATTATCATTTTCAGATTTGCCTAAATCAATTAAATATGATGAACTACCTTATTTGGTATATAAGCTATTTTTATTCTTGAATGATCCTTTCCTTCTTTCATTCTTATTGATGTATCTCTTGTTCTTGTTAGACTTATAGGTATTTCTATCATCTCCATGAGATTCATCATGTTATTCATCATGGTCAAATTTGTCCTTATTAGGACACTTGGTTTTAAAGTGACCAATGTTACCATAGCTAAAAAATTTTAATGGTAACTAACCTGAGCCAAACCTCAACTTTCTAGCAAACATAGCTATGATTTCATCATCATCAATATTTGAACACAACTCATTTTTGACCTTCTTAGACTTTTTCTTATTTTAACCTTTTAAACCTACTTATTTCTTGAGAGGTCTTCCTTCATTTGATGTCATCTCATAGGCAATCAAGATGACATGAAGCCCATCCATCTCTAACTTGTCCAAATATTGCATCTCTTCTACTACAGACACATTAGAGTCAAACTTAGGAGTGAGTGATATCAACACCTTTTGGACAATAGTAGACTCTTTCACTTCTTCTCCCAATCCTCTAATGATATTGACAACTTCATCAACCCTCAATAAGTAGGATGCAATATTTTCATCTTCATTCATCCTCAAGATTTCAAACTATCTTCTATGGGTTTTCAACTTGGCCATCTTCACCTTGGTGTATCATTCATAGATGGTCCTAAATTTGTCCCATATGTCTTTGGATAAAATATAATGCATTAATTCTACAAGCTCTACCTCTGATAGGCCACACAAAATGTCATTCTTTGATTTGGAGTTATTTTCACTAGTCATCTTACCTGCTACATTTATTGGTGGAATTAGAGATGGAATATAGCCATCCATAATTAACTACCAAATATCATGTCCCTATGAAATTAGATATATATTAATTTTGAAATTCAAAAAGGTATAGTTAGATCCATTAAATAATGGATCCTTCTTGGTATAGAAACCACCTTGATCTTGATGACTAATCATCATTGCTCCTTAGGATCTCCTTTGGGATATCAAGCCTGATCCAAAGGACTTGATCTAATTTTAATTATTATAAAAATATTAATAAGAGAGGGGGGTTGAATCAGTATTCAAAAACATTTCACTTAATTCCACTTAGCCATACATTAATCATTCTAAAAAGCATGTACATCTTAGAAAACATAAGCATCAAATCATAAGAGCATGAAACACATGAACACAACATATATGTATGAAACCCTCTAGGTTAAAAAAACTATTGATGAATCAAATGGACTATATTACTATAATACAAACATCAATATTTAGTGAAGCACCAACTTCATATGGAGTACCAACCCCAACTAACTCAACACCAACTCAGCTAGGCTTTAGGAAGCACCCACTTGCAAGGAGGAACCAACCCCCTAGATGACTCAAAAATAACTCAACAACCTAATTATTTGATAACCTTCAAAAAAATTTGGTGTTTATATAATAGATGATGATCTACTCCTTCATCTCTTCACTCACATTTTCCCCTCTCAAACTGGCCTTCAGCCTACTTTGCTCAAGTAACCCTTTTCTTGGATTGATTAGGTCTTCTAATCTTTATCCTTATTTTCAAAAATTCATAGCATTTCTCTAATGGTCCATGTGACATATTTATACTAAAAAATTATCTATGTCATTCTATTATCCTCTACTGATCTCCCACACATAACATTCTCTAAGCATGCAAAATAGGCCTAAACTACCTTGCTTTTATAAAAGTCATTTGATTATATCCTTCTTAGTTAGGTACACATTAAAAAAATTTATGTAAGTCATGAATAGGTATTATCATATTAAAATGACATTCCTTAATCATGAATCAATCAATACTATAGGTTGGTCATGCATCAATTAGCCCTTACTCCTCTTTTAGGCATATGGAGACTTTATAGGTCTTCTTAACAATACATTAGCATTTGATCCTCCTTGAAAAATATAAAAACATCTCATATTGTAGGAAAAAGTCATAAATCACTTTTATATACCTTAAATAATTTTAATTTATGTCTAAAATACATTTTAGGTCCAATTACCACTTTAACCTATCTTCAAATCACTACTCATAAAAGGACCGTGCATATACAAAAACTCTATCTTCAAAAACTAAGGCATATACTCAATTGTTTGAAGAGAAAATGATAAATAATTACATATTAATAAACCTTATGACCTTAGAGTCATCATAAAATTTATCTGATACTTCAGCTCAGGGTAAATAGGCTCAAACACTTCTATGTAAGATGTTCACTCAAAACTACTAATTGATTCTAAAACATAATCAAGGAAACATGAACATATAACACATTATTAAATATCTTAAATAGATTTTAATGAATGAATAATATCTTATAACATCCTTAGATAAATATTAATTAATCATATCATGACCTCTAATGAAAACTATTGGTCTTACAGACCAATTTACTAACCTTCTCTCTAATAGACTCTAGCTAGCCAAATAAGTCATTTTGTATTTAATGATTCAATATATTATAATAAATATAAATATTTTTCAAATCATAGTTAGATCATTCAAGACCCAAAAAACATAATTCATTTCAATGCATCACTCTTACATGAAAACACATCTAGAAACATCTTCTCACTTCTATTTAATTTCTTTACTGTCTGCACCACTAGGTCTTGTTAGTGATTGGCCAACTTGGATCACCAATATTAGATACCTGATATCTATAACCTATCAGTAAATATTAATTAAAAAAAACTAAAATTATTACATTTTTATCTTCATCCACTTATCAACTTTAACTCAGTCAACTCTATTTATTACAATAAATCTCTAAAAGACAAGCACTTTAGTGTGGGGTCTTCTCACTCACCCAAGAAACTAATCACACTTGGAGATGATTGGGAGATTTAAATTCAACCTCCCATGAATTTTTTAATCATATCAAACCATTTTTATCTCTTTATAATAATATAGTTAGCATCAGGTCACTATTAGGGATTTATGAGGGTTTAAACCAACTTCTATTCTTAATGATCATTCATAAAAGTTAGTTCCTATTTCCAAAAACTAATGCTTTGAAATTTTATCTATAACCCTTCATCATCTACCATGAAAAACATAGGATCTTATGCAAGTTTTTCACATGCCAATGATCACTGGGAAAACCTTCTCAAGAAGATAACTCTTTATTTTGTGTAATCAAGGAACCTTGAAAAAAAATTTCAAGCCTTTTATTACAAAAATTGAACTAAAACTTCATGCACATACTTAAAAAAAATTGACTCACCTCTATCAATGTTCACTTACTTATTCATGTCAAGGAAATTGATCATGTTACTAGCCAACACTTCTCTTCTTGATTTATAAGCCTTGACCTACAAGTCATATTAAGCCTTGAATCTAACCTTCTAGCCACTCTATAGTATTCATAATAAAACTCTCCTATGTTTCAATGCCTCTTGTTCATGCTCAAGTAACCTCATACATTCACCCTTCTTTATAACTTTAACATAACTTCTTTGAAACTACTTACAAATGATTGGAAATCAATTGGGATCTTTGTAGCATCTTCAGAGATATAAACACAAATATTAGGGATGATATTTTAATAATTTGCAAGGTCTTCAACACCTTAATTATAAAATAAAACAACCTCTCTAATTATCAAACACTTAAAATTGTTCTTTGGATCATTCTCATCTTCATAGCTTATTCAAAGCATCTTCAAAACTGCTTATATAGATCTTCAAAGCATACTACTTCCTTAGAGCCCACTTATTTCAACTTTCCACCTATAAATACCATGTCACAAGGTATATATAAATAATTAAAATATGTTTTAAATTTTTTTACTAACCTATAATCACACGTGCTTCTTCTTAATGATTTTACTCAAGCTGACATTAGAATATTATTCAAACAATATTCTTTCATCACATCAATAATACTCACTATGTTGATAATTAGAATGCATTCATATAAATATGTCAAGGCTTAATAAAAAATAAATAAATCATAAGAACCTTTGAAATATATTATATTATATTGACATCAATTAAAGAACCATGCATATTTATAAGAACATTTGATATCAATGACAAAATGAAATACCAAATCTCAACACTCAATGATAATGCACACCAAACTCTCCCTTAATAAATGATAATGTTTAACATAGGTATTATATTTGTTATATATTTGGATAATAAGTCCATCAAGAATTTTAGTATCCAAACTACCAAGAATAAGAATAGAGGCAATAGGATTTCCCAAGAGTGAATTTAGTTGAAGCTAAAATAGAAGAGAAAAATATTGAAGTTGTAATAATAGATATTGGAGAAAATTTCATGATGAGAAGAACAATGATTGATCTAAGGAAAGAACATGTGTAGAATAAATAATGTGGTGATGCATTACTATGTAAAAATATATTTCAAATAAGGTGTACTTTAGGAGGTAATATATGTAAAGTAATTATAAATGGTGGTAGTTTTGAAAATATGGTTTCTAAGGATATGATTGAGAAACTAGGTTTGCAATATGCAAAACATCCTAATCCTTATCATATTTCATGATTTAATAAAGGGAATGAAATTACATTAGATAAAATGTGATTAATAAAGTTTTATATAGGTAAAACTTACAAGAATGAAATATGGTGTGATGTTATACCAATGGATGCATGCCATGTATTCTTGGGAAGGCCATGACAGTTTGATAGAAAAGTAATTCATTATGGATAAAAGAACACATATTGTTTATAGAAAGGTGGTATGAAGGTATTTTTTTTACCTATTAAACAATAATGAAAGAATCAATTCATTATGATTGTAAAATAATTTATCAAATACATGAAGATGATAGGTTACTATTGTGCATTAGTAGTAAACATAGAAGACACAAAAGTGGTACAAGTATTAGTAAAGGAATATGTAGTGTTGAAATAATATGTATATGTTATACCTGATAAATTATTATAATTTTTACCAAAAAATAGAGATATTAAACATAATATTGATTTTATTCCAAGATTATCTCTACCCAATCAATCAACTTATAGGATGTGTCCAATAAAACATGCATAATTAAATAAATAGATTACTAAACTAGTGAGAAAGGGATTAGTAAGGGAGATAATGATTCCATGTGAAACACTATCATTTCTCACTCTAAATAAATATGGAGGGTGGAGGATGTGTGTGGATAATAAAGCAATCAAAAAAATTAAAATCACGTATTGGTTTCCTATACCTCATTTAGATGATATGATGGATGTTCTTATAGGAATAAAATAATTTACCAATATTGATCCAAGGAGTGGATACTTTTATATTTATATTCATGAAGGATATGAATGGAAAATAAAAATCAAGACTAGAGATGGTTTATATGAGTGGATGGTGATGCCATTTAGATTATCTAATACAACCAACACATTTATGAGGGTGATGAACACAATGTTATGAGAATATAGTGGTAAGTTTACGGTGGTTTATTTTTATGATATTTTAATAATTAATAAGACTAAATAAGTGTACTTAAATCATTTTAGAATGGTATTATAATTTTTAAGAAAATAAAACCACTATGTGAATATGAATAAGTACAGGTTTATGCTGAACAATTTAGTATTTTTAGGGTTTGTAGTTCCAAAAGATGGTGTAAGAATGGATGAATAATAGGTAAAGGCAATTTTTGAGTGGCCTATCCAAAAAATAATCAAAGAGGTAAGAATTTTCCATGTTTTAACAAATTTTTACATAAAATCCATTATTAATTTTATTATTATTTTTGCACCAATAAAAAATTGTTTGAGAGGAAAATAATTTGCATGGATAAGGGTAGCAATAGAAAGCTTTGAGTTGTTGAAGAATAAAATTATAGAAAATCTTATTTTATTTTTATTATATTTAGAAAAGTTTTTAAGGTTGATTCTGATGCTTAGTTTGTAGAAATTGTTGTTGTGTTGAGTCAAGAAGGAAAGCCAATAACATATTTTAGAGAAATTGAATTAGGTAAGAACAAAGTATTATATGTATGATGTTGAATTTTATGCCATTGTACAATCATTAAGACATTAGAGGAATTAATTAATTCCTAAGGGGTTTATCCTATTTAATGATGCAATTTTGAAGTATATGAACACTGAAAATAAGTTAAATAGTAGGCATCCAAAGTTGGTGCCTTTCTTGTAGGGTTATACTTTTGTGCTAAAGCACAAATCAATAAAATAAAATTAGGTAGTCGATGCTTTAAATAGGTGAGTGGGGTTGATAACTATTATGGTGAGTGAAGTAGTTGGATTTGAATTTATTAAGGAAGTATATAATAATGGTTCAAATTTTGGTAAGATAGTTGAGCAATGCAGGAATCTACTGACATGTGATACAAGTAATGTTTATGATGAATTTCTTATGTGAGATGATTATCTCTTCAAATGGAACAAATTATTTATTCCAATTGGATATCTAAGAGATAATATTATAATAGAATTACATAGTGGTGGTTTGGCTAGACATTTTAGTAAGAAAAAGACAATATCTTTGGTTGATGAAAAGAGATGTGACAAGATATGTTTCAAGGTGTAGGATATGCTAGGTGGAAAAAGGACATGAAAAAAATACATGGCTATACATGCCATTATCAATTATAAGAGGACCATGGACAAATTTGATATGGATTTGTGTTGGGATTACCAAAAACATAAAGAGGTAATGATTCAATTTTTGTTGTTGTAGATAGATGTTAGCCAAAATTGGCTACCATAGGTGAGGATGATTCAAAACATTACTTATAGAATTTCATAACCTTTTTGGTAGCCTTTTTAGAGTTTTGGTCTTGGTTTATTGGTTATAATTTTTCATAAAAAAATGAATTATCAAGTTTATTTGGTCATTTCAAGGTCTCCTATAGGGTCTAGTTAATAAGAATGAATCTAAGCCCCTAGTATTGTCATTAATCCCTTTCATTAGAGTTTGATGACATGTTTTTGGAAAGCTTAAGGTAAATTTGGAAAAGATAAAGTAATGAGGGTTATTATTTTATTATTTTTTCTATCTTTTCCTTATGTAGGACTTCATTGTCAAGAGTCATGAAGGTCTAGGTCAATAAAAATAAAATTGTTAAGGTGTCATATTCATGCATCAAAACATTAAAATTTATCATAGGCCTAACTTTTTAGTAATAGTTTGTACTAACCCTCTCAAATGTGTTTCACACCTTTTCTAATATATTATAAGGTTTGTAAAATGTTTTAAAGACAAAAATGGTGACTTGAACATAAAAAATACACTTTTAAGATAAAATTAAACATGGAAATTGGTAAGAAATGGTCATAGAAGATTATTTTGGTAGTTATAATTCATGTTTTAGTTTCATCCTTTAAAAAGGAGGTAGTTTCAAGAAGCTTTATGATCTTAAAAAGAGAATGAGATATCACTTGAATAGGTTTAAAGAGTGTAAATTTTCTTCTTACCTTATCCAAGTCAAATCCATGATTTGGAATGTGTTATAAGTCCAAACAAATAGAAAACATCCTTTTCTCCATTGGGTTCCTTATAGGCTCAAGAAAGCCAACTAATTTATGGATGGCACATAGAGGAGAGAGAGGGTTGGATTGAATGATATTTGGGATTGATCGGGGCCAATATTCCCTTGAAATTATAGGCAATAGTTATTTTTTCAAATGGATAAGCTCTATGAACAATCGTTAAGAGCATAAGGTGCCTTTAAACCCTTCTAAAAGCCCACAGGTGTAGTTTTTACTTGTCTAAATGCATTGGAAGGTTATATAATTAAAATTAAAATTTGGGTGAGTCCTCATGGGTATTTTTAATCCTTACACATCATCCTCTATCATCACTTGACATTTTTGAGTAGTCAAAAGATATGAAATATTCATTTCAAAGCAAGTTATTAATGGAGGGAATAAGGTTTTGATGAGTTTAAGGTTTTAAAATAATTAAATCATGTTTTAAAATATCTCATACCACATATATATCCATAGTTATATGAAAGGTCACTAAAGATATCCTCAATACCTATAAGGCTTAAAACCCCTCAAAGGGATTGTGTTCTTTCTAGGTTGTAGGTGTATACATGAAGATAAAAGGTTGGTTGATAAGGATGTGAGATTTTATAGCAAGAGACTAATAGAATAAATTTTTTAATATGGAATTTAATTATCATCAAACTATATATATACCTATTTAATTTAGGTAATAATTCCAATGTGTCAATAAAGTTGTAATAGCACATATACCATGCTGATTGCACTTATGAAGGTTTTTGCCTTGAAGAAACCAATGAAAAATTAGGTTTCCCATATATTTATGATGATCTAAACCATTTAATCAAGGTTTTAATAGGTTAATAAGGAATAAAAACACCAAAATAAGACCATTAATGGTCATTATATAAATTTGAAGATAATGACCACCTACAACTCTCTATAGCTTCTTGTAAATTTGAATATACAAACCTATGAAAGGTTGTCAATAAATACCCCATAATTAGTTGAGATGTTTATAAAATATGGAGGGTTAATAATAAATTTATATATTTTTATAAAATTTTAATGAAGATATTCATAGGATATCAAGACAAGAAGATGCAAGAAAGAGATTTAACATGCCTACATGAAGACTTACATGTCTGTGTGGAAAATTGGAGAATAAGGGTGATTTTTTGACTTGATGAAAAGGTTTGATGGTGGTTTATGAATTAAAATTCCTTGAATTAGTGATTTGTGTGTTTAAAAATTAAATATAAAATGAAAAAAACTCAAAAATATATTTTTTACAGGCATTGGTGATGCAAGGTATTAGGCCTAATGAAGACCTACAGGTTTGCTCACTAATAAGTATGGAAACATGCATTTTTATGTTTGGGATAGAGGTAAGAGGTTTTTTATGTATTTAAAATTTCATTAAAAGGTATTCCCTAGTGATTATAACCCTTGTAATATTGATAAAATATCAAAAATAGGTTGTTAGGGCTAGAATGCCAAATCTATCAATAAACCCTTAGTACAAGTCAGACCAGGTATTGATTTATTTAAAGGTTAAAACGTTTTTTCTAACCAATTTTAAAAATTAATTTAAGTTTATAATACATAATATAGTCATATACAATTAAAAAAAACATTGTTATACCCTTGTTACTCAAAAGTCTCATCTTGACCATGTTGCATAGTCCTATAAGCTCGAGAAGGTATGAATTTTAACACAGAACTCACTTTAGGTTTTACATGGTGATTAATGGATTTAATAGGATTTATATGGTAAAATTTAATTAAAATTTATTTAATTTTTCTATACATCAAAAATATGAATATTAAACCGTTGTTTAGAGAGTAGAAACCTTAGAACCCCATGGTTTACCTTGTTAAAAGCTTGAGAATGCCTATAATTTTGCATAGAAATTCAAGGAAAAAATGCATGGGACCAATATATCCTAGGGATAATTTAATACCCATACTAATTCAAATTTTTTTATTAGTATTTATATAATTATAAATCTTGGTCTTTATGAAGGATTGTTAATAAGATAGACACCTTCTAAGTTGCTTAAAAGGTCTAAATGACTCGATGACTGTGTTCAATCCTCAAATGAACTAAAATGGAATTTTTTGGTATTATAATTATCTAAGTGACATATTTAGGTATTTATAGTGTCTAAATGATCCATTTTGTGGCATAGGTGAAGAGGAGGAGGTACAAAAAATGGTCTAGAAGTGGCAGTTTTAGGCCTATTTATAAGGATATGAGTTATTACATATTTTTGACCACTTAAAAAGACCTTATATGAATATGTAGATATATGAGGATTATTAAATAATAAATTTCATAAGTTTACATGGTGATACAATATTTTATAGGTCCATGAAGCAATCTAATATTTTGTCTTCTCTCTTGGTTGCATAAGAGAAGGCAAGTTACATGACTTTCAAGCTCACCTGATTGTGTGAAAGGATTAAAGTAGTCCTATAGGATCTAAAAGACACTTTTGAGAAAAACCTAAAATACATTAACTATAATTAATGATACTTATTCATAGGTTTGAAGATATGATATAGTATAAATGATGAACTATAGACTATTGAACATATACCTAGCCTCTAGAAGACCTAAGAGAGGTCTAAGATGGTAATCAATATCAAATATATATCATGAGGATATAAATGAGATTGAATAAAATCCTTAGAGGTCTATAAAAAACTAATATGCCCTTGGATAAGTAACAAAATAACTTCATATGATTTCAAGTTCATGAAGAATAACCACACCATGATAAAGCTTGCAGTGTCAAACTTGAAGACACTCAAGCTTGAGCTAGGTGTCATAAGAGGAAATGAAGTTATATGTAATGAATACCAGTAATAATACATAGTTTTAAGGTGATAAATAGGCTAATAATATTAGTCCCATGTGTCAAATTATGAATTTTTTAACTTTCCAATCAAGAAGGCAATTTCAAATGAATTAAATGAGTCATATAAGAAGGTCAAGAGTCACTCTATGCCACCTTCATGAAGAGTAAGATCAAACCAAGATGACACATGTTGTACATATTTAATAAATTTTAATAATTATAGTATTTATTTTATTTACTTGATTCATCTTTAGATGACACTTGTCACAGGCTTCTCCAACACCTATCTTCTCTATCCTTCTCATTATCTTTCATATGTATGCCTAATATTAGCACTGAAATTGATTCTCATTATAACTATGGTGAGTACCTACTCATAAAAACACTTTTAATTTACCTATTAAGATTAATACAAGCTAATTTATATACTTGTTAATTTCTACAACTAGTATATATTCATGGTAGTTGAAGAATATTAGTAGTAGTGTTCTATCTCTCTCATTTTTACTATCTCCTTATCTATTTGTAGGTTTTAGTCATCTTAGAATGTCATATGGAGTGTGTAAAAGGTATTTCATTGGATAAGTGTAGATATTGATCCATTAGTGTCTCCTATGAGATGTCTTGATCATCCTTTCTTAGTTACTATCTTGATATTCACTTTCATTTCAAAATATTGATGCTTAGAGACTCTTTATAAATTAGTGGATTAGGTTTTGGTTCTCATTCATGTTATTAGTGTAGTATAAGCAAGTTGAGGGTATTAATTTGGTACATCACATCCTTATTTATTTACTTTATTTCTACCCCCTTTCCCTTTCATGCAATAGGCTTAGCTTATAGTTTCAAGGTAAAGAATCAAGGGAGCTAACCCTATATATATATTCACCTAATTGATTATGCCACCCATATCCTAGAGGTGTATCTATGCTATCATCTAAGTGAGGAGTATTAAACAACCTCATAAAGGGTGTAATTTATTGTGATAAAATTTTTGTCACTCCTTATGGGATGAGGATTTATTTCATTGAAGATTTCTTGATGTTTCTCTTTAATACATCAGCCTTTGGAGGTATGAACACAAACATCAATGGAAATTCCAAGTGAACCACAACTGGTACAAATAGTCTAAGTGTATGAAAATCATAAATTAGTATGTATTCTCATCACTAATTTGATAAAAATGCATACTCTATAACTTCACATACTTCATATCAAATTTATAACATTTATGGCTTCATGCCAAGTGACTCTCAAATAGTAACATATCAAGGTTATTAATAGACTCATATGCCCTCTCCCAATCTAACTCATCCTCCTTAGTAGCTTACTTATCCCTCTAGGAAACTTTGTAAAAGTTATATTTCTCCTACTCTAAAATTATTAGACTTAAAACAAACCCTTGTAGACATTGAAATGAAAATGAGTGACCTTGATAAATAAAAGGAGCTTGGTCTGATTGTTTATAACTCTTCTATTTAGAATGAAAACATTCAATTGATGAGGGATTTAGTGCATTTGACTAAGTTTAGGTGGGAATATATTAAGATAAAAAATTAGTGTTGAGTAATTTCTAGTTATAGACCTAAAAAGGGGTAAACCTAATTCCCTTGAACTATTATCCATCTTTAGTGTCATGGTTGTCATTCATATTATGATTTTGGAGGGTGTTTAAAAAGTTCACTATTTTTTCATGTTATAACTTTGATTTATCAATCTTCATATCTCATTTAAAACTTAAATCAAGCATTTTCATGGTGGTTGATCATGTGTAATGGCCCTTGGTCACTTTGATGGAGCCTTAATAGTTGGAAAATGCCACAGTGAAGGTAAATTGATAAGGTAGCATAATCAAAATTCATAAACACCTTTTATTTTCTTAGTCACATGAGGTATGTTCCCTTTAAATATATAAACAACATCATTAGAAGTGTATTAGGATTAATTTGAGGTATATAATAGGTAATTAAGGTATTTTAATATGATATTGACATGATATTTAGTTGATATGCCTCTTAAGGTCATACATATGTGCCAAAGTCAATGTTTTTGGTCATAATGAGACCTAATATGGCCTTGATAGACCACTAAGTCACCTCAAATTCCATAAATAAACCTCATAAGCCTCATAAATCCATAACTAGACCATTTCATACCTCATTGAATCCATTACCATCATGGTTAAGACCTAAATACTCCCTAATGGGCCCCACACATACTAAATAGTGACTTTTCAACTCCCTCAATTCATACCATCATGTTTAAAGTGTCACACAACCCCTATTTTCAATTCACAACATATAATAATGATATATTTAGGTTTGAAACAAGATTAAATATAGAAAAAATATAGGTTATAGATGTTTCTCAGTGGTACGAATCTATACAGTACAAACTGGCTCAAGTGGAGCCATGTTTTATAGAAGGAGATCAACAATGTCAAATGGAAAAGAAATAAATGTGTTTTAGTGAAAATGAAGCTCCAAATTGTCCCATATACCCATCAAGATCATTAGCAAGCTCAAATAACTCATCAAGGTTATGCTTATACCATATAGAGGAGAGAGAATGGAGGTCTTAACTCTTATATAGGGGAGGTACATTTAGCTAGATTCCACCCATGGGAATTTGTCTTGGGATTGGTCTCATGAACTTTATGTAAATTCATTAACAACTTGAGGAAATTGTATGCCATTATCATGTACACATGCCAAGTAAGACTAAATGGTTTTTAAGGATTCCTGGCTTGCCTATTCAAACCAATGATGGATATTTTTTCCTTGGCTCTTAAAGGATCCTATCATAGAATTTTCTGCACTTTAGTAACGCATATGAGATCATTAAACTAATAAACCTTTAAGACTGACATAGTGTATTATTTGAAAGTAGGTCTGTGTAATGTATAAAGGTTGAATGCCCTTCTCAAAAGTTATTAGTTGAGTTAAAGAATTGGTGGAGTGTTCCCCATACCTCAATATTTAGGTTGAAGGTTTAATATCCTCTTATCATCTCAAAGTATTTCCAAGAATAAAATGTTTATACATACTTGAGGGTCACTATGTGGAGAGCACTATGTGTGGCTCAATGGCATTTGTAAAGACTTCAAATTGAACTCAAGAACATGGAAATAGGGTGTTAAAGTGATAATAGAGCATCATCAGGCCCTTTCGAGAAACTTTATTAGCTTCCAAGGTAGCCTCATAGGCCTCAAAACCATCATCCTTGCCTCCAAACTCACAAAATTAGTTTTAGTAGAGTTTAAGTTTTTTGTGTAAAGTTTAAGGTTCCTTGGAGATTCCTAGGTTTAATATTTTGGCCATGTATGTTTCATTTCTGACTCCAAAGTACCATGTTTACTTAGATACATGTGTTATGGTATGTAAGGTCCATGTGGTTGGTTTTTTAAGGGTTTTTATCCTCCTTGTCATGTCATTTTCATGATCCTATCATTTCACAATGTCTTCACTACCATCCATACTATATTCCAACTCTATTGTTCAGGTTTCACCCTCCTCTACCCCATCATCATCTTCATTCACTCCTCCACTGTTCCATCAAAGTCTATATCATGATAAAAAAACATTCATACTTATTTATAACCCTCAAGATAAATGAATCAATGGAATGTGAGACCTATATGGTCATATACCTAATTGAAGAGGTAAATAGCCACCTACAACCAATCCTTTTGAGCCTACTATAGTAGAATTTCCAAAGGGTACTATGTAGACCATTCAAAGGCAGGAGGACTAGTGTGAGAATAGAAAGGTATGCATTACAAGGGGATGAATGAAGATATGAGAGTGCTACTATATTTTAATAATTTATTGATCACTCTTCCCTCATACCAACATGATACTCAGACCTTGTACATAGTGAACATATATGAGTGTACACATAGAATAGAGTTTATGCATATGAAGAGCCATAACTTAATTATATTAAAAAGGGAGATATTATACAATAATTAATAGGTTTCATACTAAAATATACTTTAATTTTTATGGTCATCATAGCTAATAAGGCAAAGTAACACTAACATGGTCTTGAGAACACATAGAAATACTCAAACATGAACCTTGTGTAGACACTAGAAAACTACACACTTGTAGTTCTTGATGACTGAATGCCTTGAGGCCCCTTAAAGACCCCATAATACCAATTTAACCCTTAACCAACCCCTCCTAACCTAACCAAATCACTATTCTCCTATTCATATAGTACTATTGAAAAGTACTATTCACTATCAATATTCATTATGGGACCCACTATCACTATTCATGATGACATGGCAAGTGACATAAAAGGTGATATGGAAAGTGGCATGGTTTAGAAGTGAGGTGGATTGAGGTGGGACATCATACCCCAATTGGGACCCACCTCCAAGGTACCTAATGACATCACTAAGCACCAAAGGGCCCCTCCTTTAAAGCATGGCACAATTTTCCCTATGGGACCATCATTTAACATGTGTTTTTATCCTTGTGCATAGATAATGATGATAAAATTCATGGGGAACTTAGCCAAAAGATAGAAGTGAGTGGTGGAAAGTACTTTGGACACATATGATCCCATGTGCATGATTCCCTCTCCATTTTGGACTTTTTAGCAAGTTGGGATACAAACTAACCAAGTGGGACACCTATTAGCTAAGTGGTAATCTCACCCCCATGTATTTCATGACCAATCATGCACCCACATGGAAAATGGTGCCAAAATTCATGGTAAACTTATCCAAATGACAAATTAGCTTGGTGAAAAGTCATTTGGCCTCATTTGAGCTCATGTGCATGATTCCCACTCTAAATTGGACTCATTTTCAAGGTGGGAGACAAACCAACAAGGTGGAAATCCCAACACCCTTATCCCATTTGTAATTTATTATCCCACTTGAAAAAATTCACCATACTTCACTATTCCACTTCTTTGGCATGTCTCTTGACAACAAATTCTTTAAATATGACCCTCCCCTTTAACCCATGGTTAAGTTGGTTTTTGGTGAGATAATTTTAATATTGCAGGTTTTAGGAGCACTTTTGAAGGAGTTCAACCAAATCTTGGATAAAAATAATTCAAATCAATGAATCTCTACCATAATTACTACAAGATTCTAACAACATCATCAACTACATCTACATCAACATTCTTCTCCAAGCTTGAAAGGTATTCTTTATTGTATTTCTTTTATTCCTTTATTTATTTCCTTCTTTCATTTTATTTTATTGGCCTCCATTCCATTCACCTCTTAACCTCTTCTTTTTTATCCCATTTATCCCATTTATCTCTTTGCCATATTTATCCATTTATCCTTTTTACCTCATTTTCCTCTTTGTTCCATTTACCCCTTTTTACCCCATTTTTATCTTTGTTCTATTCACCCCATTTTACCCCTTTGTCATCCTTACCCCTTTGAAACATTTACCCATTCATATCCTTGTATATTTACAACCTTAACCATATACCAAACAAAACCAAACCATATTTTATTAAATACTTATCATTTTGCAAAACCAAAACCACAACCTTAAGATAATTAATTTTCAGAATTAGTTTTAATCACACTAGTTGCTTTGTTTTAATTATCTTAGTAATGCATTTAATTTTATTAATCAAAGTTAGTAATTTTATATTTTATTTTCAGTTATTTTCTATTTTATGCAAGTTCATTTCATTTTTTATTTATGAACTTAAATTTTTAAAGCAAGTGGATTGACAGCCTCCTAGAAAGCTTTCACTTCTAGGATCTAGCTCACACTAGGCAATCCATCTATATATTTGTCTAACAAACAAGTGTGTTTAAGTGTATTATTATTTTTATGTAATCCTCCCAAGCCAAAGAGGATATTTTACAAAGTTTGGAATTCAATGCATGAACATTTTAACATGTTTTTCTACACACCCTTCTTAACTAGTTTCTTTCTTTCCAAATTAAGAAAAAGGAAAAAAAAATAGATAGAAACATTTTGGCATGCCTGATGGGACCCTTGAGTTTTCCCAGGTTCATATATTTTTTAGTAAATTTATTTTCATTATTAAAATGTCATTAATTTTCACATCTCCTTTCTAAAATTCAAATGTTCCTTCTTCCTTTCAAAATGTAGGTTTTAGTCTTTTTTTCTTTCTAAAAAATTAGAAAATAAAAAAGGAAAATTGTCCTTTTTTGTATTTCCAAAGGAAATCATCCTAGGATTAGGAATTTCATTCTCATATTACATTTAGGGATGCATTATATTTTTTCTTTTATTCATTAAAAAATAAATTGAAATTTCCTTTTGGTTAAAATTAACTTGCATACATAGTTTGCATGCTTGTTTAATTAACTCATCTAATTTAATTTAAGTAAAGTAAATTAAATGTAGTGCACAAATGTTACATAAAACAAACAACTTGTAATAAAAAAAACATCAAACATTCTTGAGACAAGACTTAACTAGGATTTCATCACCTAATGGATCACCTTACCCTTTTTCGAATATCATACTTAGATTTAATCACTAAGGGGATAACAAACTAAACTCTTTAGTTGAATATAAACTCTAGATAAATGGTATAAAGGCTAAGCACCCACACTGGATATAGGATTATGAAGTGAGGGGAGTAATCCCAAAGTATCAAACCATGTACCTAATCCAATGTAGAATTTTTTTTAGAACCTAAATGCAACCTAAAACCATATTCAAGCCTATTTACCCTTCACATTTTTCTAAGACATAATCCAAATGAGAGATTAAAAGGAATAATATGACTTAATTCACTTTTAGTGAATGCATCATTTTCCTTGAATATTTTTTTATCGCTCTTTATTTTGAGATGTGAGAATGTATTATTCCTTTCCTATTTTATCATATGGTTCTTACTCGCCAACAACGAAGGGGCCTTGAGGAATAAAACTCACCACCAAGTCAACCAACCTCTTCCATCTCTCCATCCATGGAACACATTTCAAAACCCATTAACTCCCCTCACTCTCTAAAAAATCATATTCAGTTAATCCTAGGAGATGTAGATTGTGTTGCTTTCCTAAACAACAATCACATAGCCTTACAACATTACCTTAGAACTACATCTTATTAAATCCTAGTCTTAAGCCCACTTGTAGATCTACCTTATGGGATGCTTATCCACCTCATGTGGAGTACCTCCACTACCATAGTAACTAATCAACCTTTAGTTACCTAAGCCCTATCATCGACCAATAACCCCCTTGAGGCTACCACTCAAAATCAACTAACCCAAACTACCACTACCCTTATACCACCTAACAATCACTCCTCTAAAATAGGAGATCTTACCTCTAGCACTACCCATCTCCCTCTAATTATCTCCAACCCATCAAAAACTACTCTATTTCAAAGCCTTATGGTGTCCATAACCTCGATGTTACCATTGATTAGTACAAAGGTCATTATCATTCAATCAACCACTAACCCAACTACCACTCCTACCTAATAAGTGACCTTTAGTTATCTCTATAATCCATAAGGGCACATACCCACTACCCAACCAGACAACCATACCCAACTATTGGCATCCACATGCCAATATATCTCTTCTATCCAACCATTAGCATCCACATACCAATATGTGTCAAAATCTCAACCTTACACCCACTATCAACATGTTTCTCAATCACCAACATAATATGTAGCTTGCAACCTCCTGGGTACTCAACCCAAAATAGAATTCATGAAGATTATCATGGAATAGATGACTACCCTTGAGTCATCCATCTCTAGAGACCATAATCTCTTGTCCTATGATTAAATTTGTAATGAGCCTATTCACCCTTTGGTCCCTATTAGACCTTATCTAGCCCAATGGGAACTTTTAAAATTTACCAAGTTTAATAGTAAGGAAAACCCTCAACAAAATTTAAGAGTGTTTAGGTTTTCATACTACATGATTTCCCATGATGATGCTCTTCTCCTCTATACCTTTCCTATGCCATTATCTGGACCAACATTAGATTGGTATAGTGTCATACCCAAAAATTTCATTTTCTCCTTCAACTATCTAGTTCAAAACTTCTTAGATCTCTTTTTGATTAATATATCCAAGAAATTTTCAATCACTGACCTCTACTCCATCCAAAATTTTGAGGATGAATCCATTACTGATTTTATGGCTCATTGGAGGACCCTAATTAGCTAACTTTAATTTTCTTTGCCTCAACTCAAACTTATATAGCTCTTTTCTCGAGCATGTGTTAGGCATATCTCATCCACATTACATGTCCAAATCTTCCAAACCTTTGATGAAGATTTTACCAGTTCTCATAAACTAGAGAACCAAGCCATGGATGAAGGAAAGCTTAAACTCAAAAATATGAACTCAACCTATAAAAATAATGAAGGTTCTTCATCTAAATCAAGTAACTATCCCAATACCAACACCAAGATCAAAGGAACTATAAATGCTATTGTCCTCAAAGCCACACCTCTACCATTTACTAACCAACAAAACCTAAGGAACCAAACCTAAAAATCCTCTAATTCTTTGAACTAAAAGCCAAGGAACCAAACTTAGAGAAACTAGAAGTAATTAACTCCACTTGGGGAACCCTATGCTTCTATTTTGGAAAATTTATTAAAAGCCAATATCATCCAACTTCCACCAATTAAACCACCCCAATAGTTTTATGCTTCTCACCCTATGTCATTTTGGTGTAATGAAAATGACCATTTTTCCTTTCAATGAGTCATAGGACATGATATCAATAGGTATAATACCTTCAAATATCTTATCCAATCCTTCATTGACAAGGTGGAGCTTAGATTGGACAACCCCAATGCACCACCCAACCAAGCCCTTAACATATTTAGGAAACCTTTTCCAAACCATGCTCCCACAAAAAATGAGAGTAAAACTATTGAATGCTATCCTAACACCCATACTGTTAACATGGTTCTTGACACACTCACTGATAAATAACCCATTCACCAATCTATCAATCCCCCTCCACTTATTAAAAAAGTAGAGTTACCTCCTACCCTTTTAGACATATAAATAGAGGATGTAACCACATCCACACCTTCAAAAAAGGTTAACACGCCTATCTAACCTATTATAGATCCATCCATTCCATCTTTGGAAGCTATCTCACAAGAAAAGGTAACTTCACCCACTAAACCCCTAATTTTAGAACATTCCATCAAAAACCAAGACAAAGGTAAAGCAGCCATACTAGAACCTCTAACTCCTTTCACAGACCAACCCATCACTTCTAAACCAACCAAAACCTCCACCCAACCAATAAAAACCTCCTCCAAATTAACCAACCCTCAAACTCATAAACCCACCAAGATAACTAAAGTAACCAAACCCCCTCCAAAACCAACAACTAAAGCAACTAAAGAGGTAAAACCAACCAAAGACCAAAAGCCTCAAATTTTACCTCCCTCAACCTTTCCCTCCATTTTAGGTCCTCATCCCTCTACCTTGATCATGAAGCCCATTATTTTTACCAAAACCCCACCACCTCTGTTGGTTACACCTTCACACTCACTTTCTAATGCACCTCTTTTTACTACACTAGTGATACCTATGTTGCCTACCTTTCCATTCTCCACCTCTAGCTTGTCAACCATCTTACCTAAATGAAAACATCAACTAAGAGTACCACCTTACCTAAGACACTTAACACCAAACATACTTCCAAACAACCTTCTACTTTAACACCTAAAATGAAAACTATTAAAGCTTTACCACCCTTAAATAAGTCTTACCTAACCATTATCCAATAGTTATTTCAAACCTCTTCCTTGAGCTTACTACCCATCAAACCCTTTGACCCTTCATGTCCCAAACCATCATGGTTCAATAACAATTTGATTTGTTTATACCACAGGACACCCAGCCTTGATATGAAGAACTGAAAATATCTCCAAACTCTCATCCACCACCCTTATGATGAGGATTATTTATTAATAGATAAACCTCCTATGTCACCCATACTAACCCAAAACATAGCCATACCTACCCAGCACTTACCCACTCCTCTAATCTCACCTAAGAAAGAAGATGAGTCTGACCACTCTACTACCACACCCTCTCCTTTTATCCATACTATCAATATGGTCACTATATCATATCAAAAGGATAAAGGGAAGGATAAGGTGTCCATTCCTTAGACTTACCCCTCTTCACATTGCCAATTAAATTGCACCCAACCATCTCCATATTCAAGCAAATCCAAGGTGTCTATCTTAGGTGCCCCATGATCTAAACCTTCATACCCCAACCCACATACAATATCTATTCAAAAAGCTATCCTTAAGTAGCTTCATTAGACCCTAGAAAAAATGAGCTTATACAAGTTGATTTCTACTTCTCCCAATCACTGCTAAGCACTCATAGATTCCTTACAATCCATCGAGGTTTAACCCAATTACCCCTAACCTATAGCTACATTTTTTGGTGCCCTCCAAACATCTAACCATGTCACCTTTAAGAATTTAGAAATACCTTCCATCTACCCTAAGGACACAGATCCCCCACTCTTTATTACTACTTACATTAACCAAACCCATGCCAAAGGGATAATGATTGATGGGGGAGCTAGCATTAACATCATATCATCCTATGTTTATGATCAACTAAACTTACTAGATAATATCTTGTTAGAATCTATAGTGGTCTTCCTTTCCTTTAACAACACTATGGCCACTACCTTGTGAACTATCATCCTTCATATCCATGTAGGGCCCCACACACTCCCTAAACTATTCTATGTGGTAGAATGAGAATTTCAATACAACATCTTATTGGTATGACCTTAGATTGACTCCATGGAATGTGTTCCCTCTATCCTCCATTGATGCATTATGTTTGAGCATGAGGGCTAGGTTATCAATATCTAAGCAGACCCAAATGCCTTTGCAACATGCAACATGACCTATCACCCTAATGATGTCCTTATACACCTATCCAATGCACCTTCAATAGTTACACTCCAACCTCTAACCATCGATGAAACATCAACTATCTCATCCATCCCTTCTTCATAGATCCCTATAGAGGAACACTTAGGATCTATGTTCTAATGATTCTTGGTAGGGGAGTATCATCTTCTAGCATTGGATGATTTCCCTACTCAAGAATATGGTAACCTCAAACATGACCCTTCTTATGACCCTAACATCAGAACCATCATCCCTTTCAACACCCAAACCATTAAATTAACTTCAGCTATGGGTGACTTGATCAACCACTTCTTGATCCTACCACTACCTCTTCCATTCAACCATTCGCCTCTAAATTTTCCTACCTTGACAAACCAACATTATCTAAATTATACCTTTACAAGTATGCTTTGAAGGGATTTGTTCTATGGTGATATGAACAAGGACCTCATGAGTTACCTTTTATCAAAACCCAAAAACCTCATGATTCATTTGGCCCTAGGCTTATAACACCTAAAGAACCCACTAATTCACCTGAACCTATTAACACTATTAAGGAAGACATCCCCTCCTCACCAACCCAACCTCCTTATAAGTTTGAGGATTTTGATATCATTCATCCTAATTTATTTTATCAACACCATTAGTTTATCCCCCATAACCTATCAAAAAGATGGCTAAATTCAAACCCTTCCTCTCATCCATCCTAAAATGATAGAGAAATATTATCCTACCATCAATACCATCCAACATCAATATGATGATTCTATTCTCATCTAGCTTGGTACCCTAGATTATTCAATCCATAAATCTCTTCCTCTTACATCCTCAAGCACATTAAATTAATCCACTATAGATATAAACTTAGGAACTATGGATAACCCCTATGTTGTCAAATTTGGCTAAACACTAAATGCCAAAGAACTTTGAGACTTCTCCTCTTTCCTCTAAGACCATAACATTACAATGATATGCCCCAAATTGACCCCACCATTTCCACCCATAACATAATCACTCATCATTATTCCAAGCCTATTAAATAAAAACTTTGATGCATGCATCCTCGCATAGCCCTTCTTATCAAAAAAGATCTTCAACATCTCATATCTATAAAATTTACTCAACCCATTAATTACCCCTAATGGGTCTTGAACATTATACCTATCACCAAATACACTAGGGTTCTATGCATTTATGTGGACTTTCATGAACTTAACCTCACCTACCCCAATGATGACTTTCTTATGCCTAGTATTGACTAGCTTGTTGACTTTATAGCCATCAATGAGATGTTATCTATCATGTATGGGTTTCTGGGTTACAATCAGATCTTTATTGCTCCTAAATATTAGCAAAAGATTAGCATAAAATTGCCTTTACCACCCCTTTGGGAAATTTTTACGACAGAGTCATGACCATTAGGTTAAATAACATTAGTGTAATCTACTGGTGAGCCATGACCTACATCTTTCATGACCTTATCCACACCATCATAGAGGATTATGTATAAAATCTCTTGGGAAAATATAAATCTTGCCAAGATCATTTGGAATTTCTTGGCATTATCTTCAAATGCCCAATCCATTTCCATGTCAGACTCAACCCAAAGAAATGTGTTTTTACGGTCTTTTTAGGAAAGCTTCTTAGCTTTACGATCTCTCTTTAAGGAATCGATGTAGATCCTACCAAGGTCAAATAAATCTTAGATATTCCCCCTCCTACCAACCTTAAGTAACTCTGTAGCCTACAATGAAATCTTTAATCCATTCACCATTTCATTTCCTAGCTCTCAGACTAGTGCCAACCTTTTCATCTCCTTCTAAAGAAGGATGTATCTTTAAAATGGAATAACGATTGTCAAAAAGCCATTGAATCTCTTAAATAGTACCTTTTGTCACCACCTATCCTCATCCCCCCTAAATATGACCACCCCTTTCACCTATATATGTCTACCACTAACCATTCCCTAGGGGTAATGTTGGCCCACTGAGATGACCAAAATAGAGAGCAAGCCGTATACTAAACTAGCTACATGTTTGTAGAATATGAGACCCAGTATACCCATATCGAGAAACCCTACTTAGCCTTAACTTTCATGGCCACCAAACTCTACCACTAACTTCTTAACTATAAAACCTATGTCATAACCAACACTGACCCACTCAAATACATGCATTCCAAGCAATACCAAAACCAATGTATGGCTAAGTGGCTTATGCTCTTAGTAGAATTTGATCTTGAGTTAATTTAACAAAATTCAATTAAAGTGAAATTCATTATCAACCAATTGGCTAAATCACCTTTGATAAATCACCAACCTCCTCTTCTTGAATTCCTAAATGAATCCATTACTACTCTTTCCTAAAAGGACATAACCTACCAAATGACTATGCTCATCGATGGGTCAAAATGTCAACATGGTGGAGGAGCTAGTATCATCCTTATCCCCTTTGGTGGTGAACCCCTTCCTCTATCATTCAAACTTGACTTGAATACACAAATAATATGGTTGAGTATGAATACCTAGTCATAGGTCTCCAAACCACTCTAGCCTTGGGAATTAAGATTATCAATGTCTTTGGTGATTCCCAACTCATGGCAATTAGGTCAATGGCTCCTATCAATGTAAGAATGATGTCTTACAAAAATAAAAACTTTTAGTTGACATACTCTTAAGATCATTTAAACATTAATTGGTCCAATCTATCCCTTGATCTACTAATAAATTCATCAATATAATGGCTTACCTTACTTCCAAAATCCCTTCTCAGCCTTATAATTCCAAAATCTTTGTCACCATTCACTATTTTACCATACCCTTTTATGACCAATCCAACCTCCCTAAAATTTATAGTGTGGAGGAATCCCCATCTAATATTTAGTATAACCAAACTTTTAACTACCTCAACCTAGGCATCATTCCTCCCAACATCTCTAATAATGCTTAAAATAACCTTTGTCTAGAGTACCTCTCATTACATCATACTAGGGGAATCCTTTACAAATGAGGTTTTGATGGTCTCCTTATTCATTTCCCATGTAGCCATGAAGCTTCCCATGCCATCAAGGAAATGCATGATGGGATATGTGGGGGATAATTTAGTGGTCTAACAGTCTCTAATTATATCCTTCACCTTAGATACTATTGGCCCACCCTCAACCAAGACTATTATGATTATGTAAAAAAGTGTGTTAAATGTCAACATCATACTAATTTACATCATGTGTCAGTGAATGGCCTCTAAGTATCTAAATAATTTTAGCCTTTTTCATAATGGAGACTTGATCTCATTAGTGAAAACAACCCCCATTCTTCATAATGGCATAGCTCCATCATCATATCCACTAAATAATTCACCAAGTGGGTGGAAGCTATTCCTCTTATCTAGAGTAAAGCAGAGAAGATTGTTGACTTTATCAACCATCATATCATCTATGTATTTGGTTTTCCTCATAAGATCATCACTGATAATGGAAAATATTTTTAAAATAAACAATTCCAAGGTTTTATGTGATACATTTGGCATCAATTAATGTTTTTCCTCACCTTACCATCCGTAAGAAAATGGATAGACCAGAGCCTCTAACAAAAATTTTAATAAAATACTAACCAAAGTTGTCATTACTTCATGTCAGTATTGGCACTTGCACATCCCATTCACTTTATGGGCCTATCACACTAGCATTTGAACCTCTATAGGTGTTACCCATTTCTCTCTAGTTTTTGAAACAAAGTCAGTCTTGCCTCTTGAAGTCTAAATCCCCTCTCTTCACATATAATTGTAAAATATTTTTTCTGAAGAAGATTATCATCAACACCATTTAGCTTAGCTTGATCTACTTGAAAACTGTTGTTTAGCATCACTCACCCACCTCCACATCTATCAAGAGCATATAAAATTAAATTATAAAAATCACCTCAAATAATGAGACTTCAACATCAGATACCTCATCCTAAAATAAAACCAACATGTGACTAACATGAAGAAGAGAAAATGAGGCAAGTTTACTTTCAATTGGCTTGAACCCTACATCATTACCCATAATTATGAATTAGGAGCTTATTATTTATCCTCTCTTGAAGGCAAACCAAAACCTAAACCTCTCAATTCTTTGTATCTACATCCATTTTTCTATTAAAAAAAAAGGATCGAGCTCACTACTTTTATCTAATTTAAGTTCATCCCTTGATTATGAGATTTTAACCTTCACCCATCTTCCTCCTCTCCTTTTAAGGATAACTAATTACAACATATAACCATGTGATTAACCATCATACTCATAGCCTAATACTAAATCTGGGTACTATGGCTTTACCCATAACATGGTTCTCATGGACACCTTTCATCTCTAACCAGATAGAATCCCATGGTCATTGTATCTCAAACCACCTCATTTCACATACCATTAACCTTCTTGTGTTAAATTTTCACCCTCATAACGGTAAACCTTTAAACCTAATTAGAATTTTCCATGTCTAAAAACATCACATCTAAAGATAATTTGGATACTAAAGTATTACTTGGATCAATATCTTAAGAATTACAGACTGCTCCCTTGAAGAACAACTACCCAAAAATAAAATAAAAATTTCCAAATATATGGTAGACTTATCCCTTGAAGGAAAACTATCAAGAGTATTAAACAAAGCCAATAAACTTAGACCACTCCCTTGAAGGATGGTTAACTTTTTAAAAAGAAGAGAAATTCCTTGGAAGCTTCCCACATCGATCAGCTCCCCATATATAGTGATAAAACAAAAGGCCCGCTATCAAAATAAAAGCAAATTCTAAATAATATTGAAACCCAAAATTGGCTCTCCAATAGCAAAATAATATTGAACGTCACAATCAACTTTCACATGTAGACTTCTCACTTTGATCAGTCTACACCTAGTATATAACATGGACTTGTTTATTACTATTCATAGGTCACCTATATAAGGGGAAAACTAACCCACATAAGGTTACCCTACACATTACCCTCTACCTTCACACCACCTATCACCCATCTTACCCTTATACGATATGTAAATCAGGGGATTTAGAGCTTACTTGACACATTATGATCAAGAAACCTATTTTATCAACCAATGCATGCTAATGCAAAGCATTCAAAAGGCTTATCTTCCTTAATTTATTCCAACATTGTGTTTTATTTTATTTTGTACTTGTCAACAAATAGGAATTATACCTCATTTCTTGTTATCTCATTATTGAGTCATGTATTCTATTAGACCCATGTCTCACAATTTTTCATCTAGTATGGTTATCTAACCTACTTGGGTGCCATCACTATCATCCATCAAATCATCATAACCCTAACCATAAATAACATCAAAACAACATTAACATCAAATCCCTATTTATGATAAATCAACCCACCTTTTGGAGATACCTTTATATGTAACCTCAACCCATCTTTGGTGCACACTCTTTTTCCACAAACCTTCAACAAAACTAGACCATGTGGTCCATCAAATTGGGGAAACCCATTTGAGCATCGTTGAACTACATTGGCTGATTTCCATGGACCATATAGGCACTGCTTGAATTCTAAGGGTAGTTTGTCCACTAATAACTAATTACCCTCCCCTTTTTCTTCTCATGAATTTCCAATACTAACAATGTCCTCTTAATTAGGGCATCCTATATCAGGGAAGCTTTGTATTTTTCCTAACATCCTTTTATTTTAACATCATCTAATACTTCCTCTTTGTTTTTCCCAACATTGTTGGGAGAACTACATTAGCCTGAGGTCTTTCTGGACTATGTAGGCAGTGATTAGTTACTAAGGTCAGCTCGACCACATCCTTTAATTTATTTTCCCCTCTCACCTAATATATTTTCCTCCACTTCTCTACCTATCTACTTACCACCTCCATCCCTTCATCTTGTTAATCTATTTTAACCACTTTTCTAGCTTATCAATCTCTTTTAACACAAGGATTGACAATCTTCCTCATTAGCCCCTCTTATCTCCCATAAAGCCACCACCTACTCTACTTCACTAGCCTCCTCATCACCTTTTCTTATGCATGCTTTGGAGCTTTCTCACCCACTGACTTTTCATGTTTTTTATCCCTCTCTCCATTTATTACCAACCTTTCCCTTTATCCCCTTTATCTTCTTTCACCATCCTCATCATCTCCCCTCACCCTTGGCTATTTATTTTACCCTCTTTATCATGCTCTATTCCTCACCAATTCCACATCATCCTATTCCCTTGCACATCGCTATTTCTCTTCTTTTGTACCACCTTCTTACTGCTCTTCCACTACTTCTAAACCACCTTCATTCCAATTCCCAATTCTTGTTTTCCTCTTTCCAATATTTTCAATATGAAATGATTTCTATTTCTTCTATCATCCCATTCTTTTCTTATGTGTGCCACCACTCTCTATCTATTTTCCACTCTTCTCACCTTTTCATTTTTGTTCCTCCACAACTAGCTTCTAACTAGGTCTTTATCCTTTGAGAAACCTTCCATAATTACCCTTTTCTTATAAATTTTATCCTTTACACTTCACATTCCCATTTTCCTCTTTTTCATCTATGTGAGTGTCTGTGCTTTATATCCCTACTTCAATTCTTCCTTTTCCTTATTATCATCCTTGATCTTCATCCTTTATTTTCATCTAATTCCCTTTCATTGTGTTCCCCTATTTCTTCACCACCTCACCACTTTTGAGCTTGTCAATCTCTTCTAATCACCTATTCAGCTTGTCAATTTCTTCTAAAAAGTTGATTGCAACATACATTATCTCTTCAAATTCTTATCCACCCATCTTTTGCTTCCCATCATTTTTATTAACCCCTTTCTAATTTTCCATCCCATTCTCATCTCCAATACTACCCTCTAATTTTCTTCATTGTTCATCTCCTTTCTTATCATCATCCATGCTTACTCTATCTCGTCTTCACCTACTTCTTCACTCTCTTTTCATCCTTTTTGTGTCCTAATTTCACTCCTTTTTCTTCCTATTTCCTTTTCTTTCATGTATTTCGTTATTTTTCATTTTCATCACCAAAATATTTTCTCCTTGATATTTTTTAGAATTCTTTTCAAACCATTGATGTCCACCTATATTTCTCATCCTCCCCTTACCCTTCATGATTATTAAACTTATTTCCCCATCCTTTTCAATTCTCCAATCTATCATTCTTTAGTGCATTTCTCAAACCCCCATCTTCCACCTTTTATTTTTCTTCTCTTTTATCCATTTCATTTCTTTTTTTCTGTCTCCCTTGATGACATTCATTTTTATTCCTAACCTTTTTTTCCTCCTCCACATCCATGCTTAAATACTTCTATCCTTCTCCACCTTCATCTTTATCTATGACCTTGTTACTTTCTTTACATATCTCTTCATCCATCTCCTAGTCTGCCTTCACCTCATCCCTTATTAGATCCCCTTTATTTTCTCCCATTGAAACTCTAACTTGTCACTCATTAGAGTATGGTCACTAGTAATATTGATTATATGTGCATATGCATGCTTGTTTCCTCATATCCTCAGCTTTCTTCCTGTAATGCATGAAATCTTGTCAAGTTCACTACTTCAAGGCATCCATTTATTCCTTCAATATCTTTGTCTACTAAGCATGGGTCTTCCTTTTATACCTCTCAAACTACTCCCTTCACCCTATCCACTACCTCTTCCCCCATTTAAACCCTCTACACATTTTGATTACTTGATAAAGTATGATCAACTCACCTTTTTTATCCTTTAAAACATGTTCATGCAATGTATAAGTAGGGCTTATGTTTATTAAACCACTCCCACTTGGGGTCTATTTCTAATCCTTGTCTAAGAATAAACATCATACCCTCTTCTTATCCTAATGTGTTTGGTTGATATTTTCATTGTGACATTTATCTATTGATTATATTCTTCACTTTATTATTAGTGTTGTTCATTGTGAGATTACAATGACCATAACCATAACAATCATAACCATAATCATAACATTCATAAGTATCCACATAACCCTAAGAATGATAACATTCAAATAATGACATCTAATATATTTTGTTAATGTTTATAACAAACTATGCAATATTTTATTTAAGGGTACGAGGAGTCATACATAGCATACAAAGTTATCAGACTATCCATATCTCACCTAAGGCCTCTACATACATTATTTTCCTACCTAGGCATTAGGCCAATTATCTAATGACTCTATATTTGTGTTCAACCATCCTTCTACTTGATTACTCCCTAAACTAGCATTCATAACATTCCCTATATCAATAACCATTAAAGGGTGTATGATATTCTCCTCTTTCACATTCATCCCCATAGGGAAAGAATCATACTCTGCTCTAGGTCTTTCATCCTACTTGACCATCAAAGCCATTACATCCCTTTTCTCTAGTTGTTATAATTGCATAGGTACTACCTATTGTTTCTTCAATGTGCATCCCCTGGGATAGTGAGGGTTTCCTCCATAGATAGGTTAAAGGTCATATTCTCTAGCCCTATACTTTATATAATTAAATTCTCACCTTCTTTGCTACTAAGGAGTTAATATTTTAGGCTTAAGCTTAGGCCATGGGTGACTTTGCTCTTGCTATTAGTTTAACAACACTTTTATTATCACCATTACATGTTATAATATTAATTAGATACACACATTCACCATGTAGATTATTTTGGGTCATGGGGGTTGTTGATTATCTCTACCATTGCTCCCATTGTTTTCCATCTTCAACCTCTGGTAATTCTCTATACCCTGAAAAAACTACAAAACCAAATGACTTCATGATAGGTATTCATTATTACCATGAAGGTCTTATGATGTCATTGATTCCATTCAATAGTCTTCCCACTTGAATTGGTCATATATACTTACTTTTTCAAGTGGACACATAGCCCCTGATCCTACTAGTCCTCTTGATATAGTCATTATACATTGTCATGATGTCCTTCCATTACCCTTATCATCTAATCCACATCTTATGTCTCTACTTGCTTTGTTATCTTTTAATATTTATGGGTTTGGTGGTTATTTATGTCATTATCACCTTTGACCTCATTGATGTAAATTATCTTTTATCCTTGGGCCATTGTAATGGTCACACTTCTAAAATTGCCTCTATTGCTAGTGGTGTTAGCTCCCAAATACCTAACACTATGGAATATCCCCCATATTATCCAAATATATAACCAATACCTTGGACCATGTAGCTCATTTATAGTATGTCCTCTTCTAAGTGGAATCCAAATTTATTAGTTCCAAAGAACTAAAATAGAGGATGTAGACATGGCCATCATTTGTCTAGCCTACCCATGTAGCTTTTAGGTACGGCATATTCCATCCTCTATCACTCACCACACTACCAATTTTATAACTTATAGAGTCTACTTATCCATCAAATAAATTCCTTAAAAATAGTCACTTTACTACTGCCCATAAAACTCAGCTCATAGTGGCGATGAACCTTTACCAAAGAGACTATGCAGATCCTAATAGATGCCCATCTCCTAAAACTTATCTTGTAGTAATAGATGTCAACATTTTACTTATACCCTCACATAATTTTATAAGGCATAACCTCCTCAATAAGATACCTCTTCTTTAAATTAGCTCCATCATAGGACATTTTTTATGCTTAGCCTTTTGTTAACTACTTATTTATCTTACCTTACCCATCCATGTCTTCTCCTCCTAATTCATGTGGGATTATTATGGTGTCTATTCACCAATATACACCAAAACACCTCACTATTACCAAACTATCAACCTAAACCTAATCATGTGGTATATCACATTAGGGCAACCCATCTAAACTCCATTAAGAACAACATTTGGCCTAAAGTTTTGTTGGATATCACATCCACATAACTATGTAGGTAGTATCCACTTGCCTAGTGAATATGGAGTCATCTCAACCACCCCCTGCTTGAACCCTTTCCAGCCACTCTCTCTAACCAACAAACCATTTGACCATATCCACCTTGATGTTGGCCATTTAGACCTAAACTACTATAAATCTTTGTGATGACCTTGCCTTAGCCATTTTGACCACACCAACCAACCTTGTCATGTTGTATTTTTGCATGACCCAACCATTTGGGTCATTTCATAGGAACATTTCCTACCTTGGATAACTATGACCAACCCTAACCCTATCTACATCACTTGATAGTCATGACTCAATTAGTTATGACTAATGTTGTGGATCGATTACCCTTGACATATGTCCCTCTAAACCCAAACTCAAATTAACCAACATTGGAAAATTTAGTTCATGTGTGATCTCAACTACCACACTTAGTCACATTTTGTGTGCATGTTTGTGTCTTAAATACCCAACTACCTTGTGGCACCACCTAGTGCCTCCCCACCAATCACTTATCAAACCTGCACCTAATTTTGATTTACCTCATCAACTCCCAAATTGAGGAGGAACACATTATCCTATACATAGGGCATCTTGACCTTTAACCAAGTGATCTATTTTTATTTTTTATCTTTTCAATTCAAAATTACATAACAAAATGATGCAAAATGTAGACACTATATTATAACACATTTCATCTTTTTGATGACTAAATTCTTTTAGTCCCCCTAAAACATTCTTAACCCTTAACTAACCCCTCCTAGCCTAACTAAATCACTATTATCCTATTCATATAGTACTATTCAAAATTACTATTCAAAAAGTATGATTCACTATGGGATCCACTATCACTATTCATAATGACATGGCAAGTGACATGGGAAGTTGACATGAAAGGTGATATGGAAAGTGACATGGCTTGGAAGTGAGGTGGATTGAGGTGGGACATCATACCACACCTAGGACATGCCTCCAAGGTAGCTAATGACATCAATAAACACCAAAGGGCTCCTACTTTGAAGTATGGCAAATTTTCCCTATTGGACCATCATTCAACATGTGTTTTTGCCATCATGCATAGATAATGAGGCCAAAATTCTTGAGACACTTAGGCAAAAGATGGAAGTGAGTGTGTGGAAAGTATTTTTGACCCATATGAACCCTTGGGTATGATTCCCTCTCCATTTTGGACTCTTTAACAAGTTGGGAGACAAACTAGCTAAGTGGGAGGGCCTATTGGCTAAGTGGGAATCTCACCCCCTTGTATTTCATGACCACTCATGAAATCACATGAAGAATGGTTCCAAAATCCATGTGGGTACTTATCCAAAATACAAATTATCTTGGTGAAAAGTCCTTTGGCCTCATTTGAGCCCATGTACATGATTCCCACTCTAAATTAGACTCATTTATAAGGTGGGAGACAAACCAAAAATATTGGAATCCCACCACCCTTATCCCATTTGTCATTTATGAGCCCACTTTAAAAATGGTGTCATACTTCACTATTCCACATCTTTGGCATGTTTTTTGACAACAAATGCTATAAATATTACCTTGCCCCTTCACCCATGGTTAAGTTGGTTTTTGGTGAGAGCATTATCATCTTTCAGGTTTTTAAGAGCAATTTTGAAGGATTCATCCACATCTTGGAGAAAAATAATTCAAATAACCTAATATATATTGGAATTACTATAGGATTCCAACAACATCATCAACTACATCTATGTTAACATTCTTCTCTAAGCTTGGAAGGTAATCTTTATTGTATTTTTTTATTTCTTTCCATATTGCCTTTTATTTTTTTAGTCTTCATGCCATTTACCTCTTAACCTCTTACTTTTAATCCCATTTATCTCTTTCCCATATTTATCCATTTAATCCTTTTTACCCCATTTTCCTCTTTGTTCCATTTACCCCTTTTTACCCTATTTTCCTCTTGTTCCATTTACCCCCTTTTACCCCTTTGTGATTATTACCCCTTTTCCCCATTTCCCCATTCATATCCTTATATATTTTAAACCTTAACCATATAACAAACCATACAAATCCATATTTTATTAAATACTTATCTCTTTGCCAAACCATAACCATAACCTTAAGATAATTAATTTTCAGCATTAGTTTTAATCACACTAGTTGCTTTGTTTTAATTATAATAGAAATTAATTTTATTTTATTAATCAAAGTTATTAATTTGATGTTTTAGTTTTGGTTACTTTATATTTTATTAATTTTAATTTAATTTTTATTTATCAATTTAAATGTTTAAATCAGGTGGATTGACAGCCACCTAGAAAGCTTTCTCTTCTAGGATCTAGCTCATGCTAGGCAATCCACTCATCTACTTGTCTAACAAAAAAGTGTGTTTAAGAATATTATTATTTTAAGGTCATCCTACCATGTAAAATAGGTGATATCACAAAGTTTGGAATTAAAATCATGCACATTTTAATAGGTTTTTCTACACACCCTTCTTAACTAGTTTTTTTTCTTTCCAAATTAAGAAAACAAGATAAAAACACCCTAAGTTTGAGAAGGGTGGTGTATGCACACACACACACACACACACACACACACACACACACACACACACACACACACACACACACACACACACACACACACACACACACACACACACACACACACACACACACACACACACACACACACACAGAGAGAGAGAGAGAAGAGGAGAGAGAGAGAGAGAGAGAGAGAGGAGAGAGAGAGAGAGATGAGGAGATGGAGAGAGAGAGGAGAGAGGAGAGAGGAGAGAGAGAGAGAGAGAGGAGAGAGAGAGAGAGAGAGAGAGAGAGAGAGAGAGAGAGAGAGAGAGAGAGAGAGAGAGAGGAGAGAGGAGATGAGAGGAGAGATGAGAGTTTACAAGTCACCATTTGAGGGTATATTCATCCTTAAGACATGTTATGGACACTTCATTATCAAAAACACCTCAATAAATAATGAAGAGGACCATACTTTAGAATTTTACATGCTCAGACATACAGTCAATAGGTAGTTCACTATTAGTCTGAGCCAAAATGATGGTTTTAAGACTCTTGTAGGCATGGGGTAAGCCTCTAAATTTAGTAAAAATTGTCATAATGACCAATTAAAAACTACCCATTGCCTCTATTTGGGCTAGACAAATACTGAGTATACCCACTATTTTGGTCTCAAACCAGCCCCTATTTTGTGATAGTTGGTTCTATGAGTTGAAAGGTAGATCCATGCCATGAGGGTTTGCATATAACTTAGGAACCATAAATTTTTTTTGATTAAGTCAAACATCATGATAAATTTTCCTTATAA